>JXWZ01000611.1:0-12237 GCA_000956215.1 Anopheles farauti No. 4
GTGGTGTAGTGGTAGCGGCGCCGGTCTTTCACACGACAGGACTGGTATCATGATCCCATTCGGACCGTCTCCCCCTAGCGAGAAGTGACTAACCAGCTGTGGTGGTAAAAATTAGTCTAGAAAGCCGGTTAAACGGCAGGCATGACTTCGGTCGTTACGCCAAATAGAAGAAGAACTTACAGCAACTTATATGCACACACTATTTATCTGTGTCGCGGATTGGAAAATCGTATCAAACTTATGTTTACAATGCATGCAGATTTGTTCAGATTCTTACCTCGTTTTTGGATTTTTACTTTGTTTATACTCACAGCTGTGTCGAACCTACTAAAGAACATTATGCAACCTACACATGTTAAGATCAAGGTTTTATATTCTTTCATAGAATCCTATGAAGTAAATCCCATTTATACCGCTGAGCCAAAACAGTCTAAACCAATAAAGGAAATAACATAACAATATCGAACAATAAAGGATAATGCTGTATAAGCGAAAAATGATGAATGAAAATGAAAAATGAAAATGAAAC
This sequence comes from Anopheles farauti No. 4, assembly GCA_000956215.1. NCBI lineage: Eukaryota > Metazoa > Arthropoda > Insecta > Diptera > Culicidae > Anopheles > Anopheles farauti No. 4. The sequence continues at coordinate 530 of JXWZ01000611.1, forward strand.
CAATCAGCTTGAATTTCAAATAATTAAATAATTTCCTGAGAAAACCGGAAGAGAATAATTATAAAATCGTACCAAAGTAAAAGTAAGAAACGTAATAATTGGAACAATTAGTGACAAGAATATTTAAAAACGTTAGAACATTTTTATGGACATTTGAAGTTTGAAAAGATATGCAGAATGACGATGCCTAGAAAAGAATATTTCTAACAATTTCGGATCTAAGCATGCTTATCGGTTATGTTTAAATGTGGTATGTTACATTCTGTCGTTCCAGCGTGTGTAAATCAAATCACAGCAATAGACATTCCGTTCGGTCCCGGGTTTGAATATTTTCATATTTAATTGCATTCGGTGCCTGCAAAAACAAAAAACCAAACGAAGCATACATAGTGCTGACAAACTTCAATTCCTTCGCGTTTCATGAGTATTTTTTTTAACTACGACACGCCTTCTTCGTTCGCTTTTCAATCACAATTCTCGAACATTTTCTTTTCATCAGGCAGGTGCATACTGCATCAAAAATCTATTATCTGTGTGTTATCGAAAAAATGTGAAAAAATCCATAAAAGCATTTACAAAAATAATGAGTATCATCGCAAGCATTTACCACGTCCATGGGAACGTATACCATTCATATATCTATATCGCTCTCCCGCACGTCACAAAGCAATTCGTTTTGGATTTGTTTTCGTTCTCTTGACTTGAGTAGTCAACACAATCAAAACTACAGTAAGTTTTACGATGGCGGATGACTTATATAATTTTCGTCGTTTCTCTCTCTTTATCTCTCTCATACACACAATATCCCTCTACATCGTCCATTTGCTAATAGATTTTCTAATGCTGCAAAAAAAACTCGATCGTCCATCAAACGAAGGGGGTGTCAGAGGTCGAGAGGGTCTTTTATAGCTATGTGTGTTGCAATGTAAATTTTTGTGTAGCTGAGAGTGTGTGTTTGTGGTGTACGAAGTGCATTATATGCAGCTTAGGTGGATTTAACTTTCGAGATCATTTCTCCGGCCGTCTGTTTCAGCTTGTCCGTGGTTTCGCTGATAAAGCTGTCGGCAACTGGAGCAAGGAAAAGGGAAAAATAGGGAATACAATTAGTAAAATCACCATTCAAGAGCGGTAACGAGCAATAGCAGCATACTCTTTTCGTATTTCTTGAAGTATGGCTGGATAACCTTGTGGTACATGATCGTGGAACCATTGTTTTCGAACGGAACCATACACCAGATGTGGAAGATGCACTGTTTTACGGGGATAGATGGGCAAAAGAAAATTTAATACGATGTAATAGGAGGACATGGTATGCATCTCGGACGCATCGTTCCTACCTTCAGCAGCCAGTAGAATGGGATAATTTGGACCAAGAAGAACGAAAAGTGCTCAAACACCGACAGCACACCGAACGTTACCCAATACGTTAGCCACTTGGTGTCGTCCTCCTTGGTGCGCGTTTCAATCGCTTTCATCGAGATGTAGGCGGGATATGCCACACCGATGATGTTGCAAAGGATCTGAGCTCCATAACCGAAGGCAAGGTACAGAAAAACGAAGGCCACGCCACCTGCAAAAGGAGAAAACCCCAAAAAGAACAAAAAACAAAATGTGTAAGGCGCATTAATTGATGATTTGAAATGGATTTGAGGGAAAATTAGTGCCCATTTAGTGAGCGATCGCATTCGATTGGTATTACGGCCCTATTTCACCAATAGTAAAATATATTCAATAAATTATAATTCAATCACAAACATCTTTCCGACGAGTTTCGAATTGCGCACAAGTACTGATGCTAGTGTGAAAGGTTTACCGCATACTTTTCATACTTTCCCCAACCACAAATCGGTCAGCCGATCGCCGAGATATCAAATTGCTCAGCGTCAATGAAGCGTTAGGCAAACATATATATATATATATGTATATATTTTTGTTCCGTTGTGCATGATCAGTTTTCACCGATATAAGATCGTGACACCAATTACGCTTACCGCTTGCAATGCGCCATTGCACACTTAGATGGCATTTCACTTCTACGAGTGTATTTTTTTAATGTTCCAAACACGGACCAGTAGGCCGGTATTTCATGTATATTGCTTGCGCCGCTCGCAATGCGCCAAAAGCTACATTCCTTCCGTGTGTTGCATTTCTTTTTGTTTTTCGGTTGTTGCTTATTTTTTCTTCTCAAAACCGTCTCAACATTACCGCGTGCGATCGTTTCGATCGAGCGACCGACGACGGTTCCAATGTGACAGGCCGTACCGGCCTGCAGCAGCAAACCCTGACACGGGTTATAAATAGTTTCGCCTAGGGACCTGCGGCTTAACCGAGACCTCTAGACCAAGCGAGTCAACGACGGTGTCCGTCTGGCTGTGGCCGATGGTGTTGGAATAAAGTTTCACGATGATTGCTGATATTGTTTAACAAACTATACGACCTTTTTCAAGACTTTTCGAGTAAAGTAAATATTCCTTCGACGCATTTCTTCCTCGTTACCTAATGCAATGTAGCCGGAGTTATCCTTCTTTTGTTGTTCGCCGTCCTCTGCACCGCCGCCGCGTCGTCCACTTTGTGCTGGCATTTTATGTTAACTTTATTTAAACCTTTTACACTTTCCGCGCTTCACTTTTGGCAAGTGATGCACCTATCTAAATACACTTAACACTTAATATCACAATGAAAGCATCTAAATGAAAATGACCCTCAATTCCTAACAATCGCCACTTTCGTTTAGAATGCAATCGCCTACTAGGCCACCACCGTGTCCCGGTCGATCAGTCTTCAGTGGCAGTTTTCAAGCAGTTCTTTCTGGTTCCGCCGGGTCCGTAACTCGCGGTAGGTTTCAGTATTTCGCGATTTGCGCATGATACGCGATTACACGCACACCACAAGGATAAGTTTCGCTAAGTACACCCTGCAGGATCGGAGCAGGGAGAGCGCTTCTTGTAACATCAAATAATGGGTGCTATTTTTTCATGGTACTTTTTAAACTTTGCACCAACGCCATCGCACATATACATCGACCCGGAACCTGATGAGCTTAGGAGCAAAGCAGCAACAACAACAAAAAAATCCTACCAGAATTAGAGATAATTATCTATCTGTCGCCTAGCGTTTGGCCACCGCCGTAATACCACCACCAACAGGCACAGCGCGTGCCGTTCAAAGGCATTATGTGTCAAAAGACAAGTATTTTCTGATAATTAAAGCCAGTTGGAGGACTGTTTGTTTTTTTTTTTCATTCGTCGCTGCGGCATACACGAACAGCTGTGCTTGAACCATCAGTACAAACAATGGCAGCTACAATGCTTCGCAGAATTCGCTCGGATGGGTACCTTTCTCATTGGATCTCATTATGAGCAACGCTTTTCGGTGGAACGAAATCGGCAGGGCAACGTGTCTGAAAAGAACGTTAAATTGGTCATTCTAATAATACGGTGACCTATGATCATCCGCAGATGGCAGCATTATTATTATATCCTATTGCTTCGTTGAAAATTAACTGAAGCGGTGAGTGGCGAATGAAGTACCTCTTTAGTACTCTTTAATCTTTGCTAGACGATGTAAATGTTGAAATTGTGTTCGATGCTGAACGTGACCATGAATTTACCAATAGGTGTTAGCCAAAAGAGATCTGAGATGCTTGTGGGGAAGACAATTATTAACTATTTAATACCGTGATCGGTTGAGCCTTATCCAAATGCGAAATTAGTTTAGAAAACGCTGTACATATCTAACAAATTTGTACACTCATTTACATTACTTTCCACGTTTCGAGAGCGATAGATAGATGAAGAACTCTCTGCCTCCGATCTAATATCACAATCGAATGTTGCATTAATCATTAAACAACACCGACACGCTACGGATGGAAATGGAAACTCGCCCCTCTCTACATGGCAGGGTGATCAAATTTCCTTTCTCTCTTTCGCGATTGTTCAATCAGATGGTATCGGATTAAGTATCGCTCTAGTAAATTTCACCCAAGCCAGACGGATTTTACATAACATGGTTATAACCAATTTTGGTTGAGAAAAAAATTAAACCAAAAGCCGTGAGCTTCATATATGTTAAGTGAGCCACTTCTTCCACAAGCAGTCGACGAATGAAACTCTATTATTAAAACCAGATTAATAACACTTAAAATCCGGACTCTCCTTCTTACCAGGATCGTACCTTACAGCCGGGGTTGCAACTAAACACATGGCCGCCGCCGCTGCACATCGATGAGTGCAGGAACGAGAAGAATAAATTAGCGAGAGGCGCGTTCAAGTACTACCAAAGGCCTTAGTACCGAGTACGAAAAGGAATAGACGGCGGCGCCGCTGTTGATGGGGACACATGCACCTGCCGTGTATATATATAAATATATATACAACACAAATGGTACTAAAAATAACCCCTAATCATAAATCACAGTTGAGATGAGCGATCGGTAAAAAAAAATCGGTGCACCGCTTGACTGAACTTGGTTTTTCTATTGTCTTCGCTCTTAGCAGCGTGGTGGTGGTGAAATTAATTAAAATCTTCCATCTTGAAGGAAAGGTTCAAGCGGAAAAGTGTGCACACACACACACAAACACACATACTTCCTACGGTTGCTATGCAAGCAATATTAACACTCTGTCTCCTAATCTAACACTGATGCACGCACGCTTTACCCAGGCCTACTTGTCAGTCGAACTTGAACTTGAAAACCATCGCTTCTGAACCGCAATTGCGATCGATCGAGTGAGGCTCATTAACAGGCAGTACACTCCAATCGACGAATGACCGCACGACCTTATCACCGTTGCTATTTCGTGCTAATAAGCAGTGCGTGATTGGCTGCTGCACAGGGGCGTTACATGGACAGGAGCTCCAACGTGGACATGAAATTGTCTGCTTCTCTGTCTGAGGCACACGTTGCTCGTCCGAGACCGCACTTTATCGTGTGTTTTTTTCTCTCTACTGCTCTTTCTCTCTCTTTTCGAAACATCATTATCTATCTTTTTTTGGGATGTTACGTGGCACACGGCGTTCGGTAAGGCACAAACACACAACGTTTTGGGGCAGGCGATTCTTCGTGCACGCTCAGTGCGCTCGAAAACGAAATGATCTTTCAATTTCTTCAAACCACCGGACCGAAGAAATTGGGTCATCGTTCATCGTGGCGCGAGACGTAAACTTTCGTTTGTGGCTTCAACGCGGTTTAAAGTGTCTCAAGATAAAGTTATGATTAAACACAGGCTTAGCAGGCTTTTCCTTTGCCGTACGTGTCGTCCAAATCGCGTACAGCACTGTTAAAATGGCGTTGCTTTCACTGTATTTATCAGGAGCCGACGGACACTATTATCAACACTGCGCTGCAACGGTACATATTCGACACAAATAACGCACTATTCAAACGCAGAGGTGCGCATCGTAGTTCCGTCCGGCGTACTACCCTCGATGGCGGTAGAAGGAGCTTTAATGTGGCGCGCTGAGCCAAGCTGTTAATGTTTGCGGCGTTCAGCATAAATCGAACTGGAAGTTCAGCCACTCCGAATCGGTCAGACAAAGACTGACTGGTCTTCTACCTCGTTCTTTCTCGTTCATTCTGTTTAGGTCGTAGATTTAGCTGTAGCCAACGAACGGACGTATTCTTACGAGGTCGCACCAGCTCTATTCGAGCACGATCGCAGACCTTCGCGATCGCGGCAATTACGGCCATTCCACGGGCAAAACCGGTCCCCAGAGCTCTGCTTGAGAAAAACTTCGTTCTGATCGCAGGAGGCATAACATACATGAAAACAATCTCAAGGGGGTATTTCACTGCAGAATGTGTAATTAATTTTTCATTGTTTGTGTGTTTTAAAAGGCATTTCTGCTCAATGCATGGGTAATGACCAATAACTTACTCATCATGGTATAAATAATGTAATAACCAAACGTATGATGGCGATAATAAGTCAAACAAAGAGAGTTACAACAAACGCTCCTCCGAAAAGATAGAACGCACCCTCAATAAACATACCGTATCGCTTATCATGAGAACAGAAAGCTATCGTTAAATTCGTAGCACCGTACCCCGATGGACGACAAAAGCTTCTAGCGTGGAAACTACCGCACTTCTATTACATAGTGCCAATTTCCCACACTAGTTTCATTGTGGTTACGTGTTGCAATTTTTCACTTACAAAGTGAAGCATGATTAAAGCCGTCTTTTGGTTGTAATAATTAAATCCCCCGCTTGAGAAAAGACCGAAGTCCCGAAAGCTAACTTTAACCACATGGCAACGCTTAGCGTCTGTTGTCAAGAGCCCACAGACCCACCAAAGAGACGGAAACGAAAAAAAAAAAACAACTAAAAGTTCGCAAACAACCGTAAACGGGTCGGTTCAGTTTTTACTGCTTCGTGGCGGCCTACCGTGGCACACCGACCGGCCGATACAATCGATAGCTAATTTGGCTTACCATGTGTTCGTCATCCTTTACCGTCGTCAGCATTCGTTTCCACACCACGCCACGCCACGCCACATCCGTCGAGTTCCATCGTCTCGTGGCGCACAGGATTTACTACCATTATCAACGACCCACAAAAAAAGCAAGCAAGCGGACGCGTTTGCTTGCTGCGTTGCGGTGTGAGTTGGCAACACGTCATGAAACCGCGTGGAGAACACACGGTTTAGAAAAGCCATGAGACATTGCATTGATAAAAAAACATCAAGCGCACACGTTGATGACTAATAGCAGCAATACGAGTACAGTACAGCCTTGTTACAATTCCATTAAGTATATAAAAGGAAACGTTCATCATCACCCAACGCGATGATACACGGTTTAGATTGCCGTGCATTTTATGCATCACTTACTTTGGGTCGTCGATTGAAGGCGATACCGAGTTCGAGCGTTTAACTTTAAAGGTCAATCGAGCGCGCAAATTACACTACTTCGACTTGTATACGATACCTTTACGGGATCTTTTTTATATAGAATTATTCCTAACAATAGAATTAGAGTTGATTGCTGTCTAAATAATTTAGTTGAATTAACCATTACCTTCAAGAAGATATTCAAACGGGACTGAATTAGTTGGATTGTTAGATCCAAACAATAAAACAATGCTTATTTCGTTATGATTATTACAGTGCATTTCAACTCATTGCTTCATTGGCATATTGCACCAGCCTCAAGCAACCGTTTGAAGTAACCGCGATCGATTAAGCCTAACGTACGTAATTCCGAAGCAAGGAAAACAGCTTAAGGGAAAAATAATAGAACGACAGACAGAAAGACGCCACTTTTCCTGTTTAAAAATGCAGAACAACCTGATAAAATGACCCGCAAAGGGGAACAGGTAATTTTGTTACCGATTTGGGTAAGGTCGGTGCCATTTCCTTTAACTAACTGCTACAAGTTGACTGCATTGCATGAGGTGAGCTTACTTTTACATAAAAATAACTTCACCAAAGACTGCTAGAACGTGTGGAGTATTTACAGTGATGAATCAATAGTGTATTATTTCGTGTTCACAAGATAACCCTAGAAGCAAAATTTGTTGTCACACTTTATTACGTATGTCCTTTCCATGTCGATGACATAAAGCATTTAAAGCATCCCAGTTAGCGTATCCTCGCTGTATACTCTACTGTATTGATAAGACCAAAGACGGTGACTGTTGCTTTGGTCCAAAGGAGTGATTTCATCTACTCTCAGCTGATACAGGGCAATATAACTCAACGTGTTACTCGTGTCCACTATCTTGGTAGCGATAAACAAGCCTTACTCATTATCATTATCAATCCTCAAAGATTAGATAATGCAATGGGAGAGTTGCAATGGTGAAATTTTCAGTTGCGAAGAAAGTGCAGCCACTGGTTTACGCAAAGATGAAGTTTTCTTATTCCATTTGCGTTCTCTTCTATTTCATTTTATCCACTGGGCGTATTAATGTAATGCTTTATAGCCATCTTAGGACTACACCTTGCCATACAATACCTCGCGATTATCGTTCCTAACCAACGCGCACCGTGCACACATTGGCGTGGTTGTGCGTTTTTTCTTGGTTGCACGGCAAAAATCATTAATATAATTTGCACGAAGCGAGTGTATAGGTGCGCGTGTATTTTTTCTAGAACCTGCCGACGGTTGATTGTCCATCGTCCGTCGAATGCGGCACGATGATGACAAGGGCTGGTTGAATGCGGGTGTTTCTAGCAATTCACATCGATTGTGTAACAAAATCCGGATGCATGCACCCTCTTCCCTAGTCACAGTTGTGCGGGATCATGTCGCATACGCGACGATAATCACTATAAAATCAAAAAAGAACGTAATATTATGTGCATGTGTGTGCGTGTACGTGAGTGTGTGGACCAACGAAACGGGGAAGAGGTTGCTGATGAATTACTGAACAGCACCCAGTGTTCTGGATTGATTTTTCTATTTCTATAACATTGAACACCGCTCCTGATGTTTGTAAATTCGGCTAATTCTTTCATTATACCCCCGGAAAAAAAATGCAAAGCACTTTTGTTTTCCGGTTAGTGCGTTCGCCGGCAGTCGGCTGGCTCGCATCCTATAAATATCGTCCCTGATGCTGCTCAAGTACGTCATCCGGGAGGAGCGTGAGCTACACCATCCTTCGCGACTCCGTTCAAGTGTTGGCTTTGACGGCAGAGAAGGACCGATGGTCTTCTAGGGAATTTACTTGATTGCTAACGCTACTACTCACCCAGAAATATGTATAGCCGTGGGATGTTCGTTTTTTCCTCGGCTAGCTTGAAAAACTGCGTCCACGGATTCGAGTCGTCCTTCAGCGATGCTTCGATCGTACCGCGGATTTCTTCCACTTTATTTGCCATGGCGAATGTCACACGCTATCCTTTCTGTGTGCCGTGGTCGGATGCGGTATGTTTTTCAGCACATTCCACAGCGAGGTGATGTAATGACATTCACCATAACCACCATTACCGCGTATCCATGGAACCGGCGAAATTTTGTTGTCATCGTAACACAAACGCCGGCAATGCGATCCAGGAATAGAGAAGCGGCAATGAAACAGAAAAGAAAGAAAGGTTCCCTAGATCGTTAGTAAGAGGGATCGTGCAATATTTCCGGTATAATTCCAAATTAGGGGCTGTGCTCGGGACAGCTATACTGGCGTCATACGGATTTTGTAGCTTTATCGGATTTTTAGCTTTACAATCTATCCATTTTTTTTTAAATATAAACGTACATAAATAATTACAGACAAGCATTTTAAATTTTAAAGCACTGAATGTTTTACACAAAAGATTCATTTCAACCAATTTGTGACAAGAGGAGTCCTCATAAACGCTTGTGAGGAAAACGCTAAAATGCGATGTCATGGACGGCACGCACATTGACAAAATCCGCATTGACGCACTTCGCACAAGCGACGCTAAGATTATTCCCTCAAAAACAAAACACTTCAACACGATCAATGCTTATTTCAAGTGGTAGACAAAATACTACAATTACTATAACGATTAGCTTAAGTCAATTTACTTCACGCACTTTGGAATTAAAGCACTAAGATTTGGCGGAAAAAGCCGTAGTCCCCCCGTTCGAAGCTTTATTGTTTGTGAAGAAAAAGAACAACAACAACAATTTGGGAATATCACCAACTGTCACAACTGTCCAGCAGATTAAATGTCGAATTCGAGCAGATTACCCAGCCGCCATTGTGAAAATTCGAATGCGGGAATTGAGTGGGATTACCCGCAGGAACAAGCTGCAATATAACATTCGCTATACTGAATGCAAAAAAAGTTATTGGGATTTCGGGGGAAAGAGATGGAATAGCAGGAAAAACTGTCAAACAGGAAATGCAAATCGTGTAGAATTTATAGTCTCCAAAGCCGCGGAGAGTTGTGGGTTGAGAATTCGACATGTTTTTCCTCCAATTTATAATTTAATATCCTCATTCATACTATATTTAGCATTGTCCTCCACCGACAATTATGATATACTCGAAGTAAACAAATCAAGTATTGAAACAAATTGAATTGAATTGCACACCAAAAGAAAATACGAATCAGCAATTTACAAATATTTATCAACAGGGCCCAATACAGCACAACTTGGAGAAAAGGGACGAATTTTCTATGCTTCAGGCATTTGTAAATGAATTTACCTCTGCAATCGTGCAATCGATAAACGACAATGTAAATGATTTATATCGTAAATGCGATCTTTTTGTGAGACGAGTTAGATGCAGTTAAAATTACTTTGCTGCACTTCGAGTATTTTCTCCGATTCACAATCATGGGAAATTCATAGCCATATGCAGTCTTAAACTAATTATTACAAGCATTTTATCCTATTTTTTAAACCCATAGTTTACGCTACCTGTTGGTATATTTTTCAAATTATCAAAATATTCAATTGTGCTGACAAACAACAACAATTCAATTTAAAAAATAAAAAAAAGTGTTAGAAAATTTTTATTATTTTTATGGACTTCGATATTACATTCCTTTTTTAATGATTCGCATAGTATTCGAAAGTAGATTATACATATAAAATTTACTAAAAAATTTCTATTTGGGCTTGCCATGTACTGAATGCACATTTATATTTAAAAATATATCAAATACGAGCGAAAGAAAAAAAACTTCATCTTACATGTAAACACTATGCGAGTAAAAGTAGCATCAAAGTATCTTTGAAAATGGACGACTAACCCTGCAAAATCATGACATAGCTGTCAAGATGTTATTGTGTACTGTTGTTGTTTGTTATGTTTTTAGTAGAAAACAAAAGTTGTATCTGAAAAACATATCTTGTTTGCTGAAATGAACTGGACACAAGAAAACAGTTTGTTTGATATCGATGGAAGTATCCTAGAAGGGGTAAGCCAGATTTGTCATTACGTTGAACGATTGCCTATATTAAGTTCTTTGGTTTATCGTACAGGGCGGTCAAATCCTCCGGATGGCATTATGTTTTAGTGTTCTAACGAAGACACCAGTAAGAATTCGAAACATTCGACAAGGACGAAAAAAGCCCGGACTGGCAGCACAACATCTGGCCGGTGTCGAGCTGATGCGTGATATTAGTCAAGGCAGAGTACATAAAGCGGCGCTAGGATCAACAGAAATTGATTTTTTCCCGGGCCATATCGGGCATGGACGATATGTCGGTCATATTCAGACGGCAGGGTATGTCATTGCGGCATGTAATGTAAGTAGAGTCATATAACCGAGCTAACTATTTGATATTTACCTTTTAGGAGCGTATCTTTGCTGCTTCAAGCAGCCTTACCGGTAGCTGTCTTCAGCTCTGGTCCAGTGACGCTCGATTTGCGTGGAGGCACTAATACGGATCTGGCACCACAAGTAGATTTTTTAAGTGAAATATTTCGTCCAAACATGGAAAGATTCGGTGCTAGTTTCGATTTCGATTTGATGCGAAGAGGCTACTTTCCCAAGGGTGGTGGGCAATGCATCGTGGAAGTGAAACCAGTACAAGCACTTAAACCGGTGGATTTAGTTGATATGGGCGCGGTGAAACGGTTCTTCGGGTGGAGTTTTGTCGCCGGTGTGCTACCATTGAAGGTAGTTATAAAAGCTGTTATTGAATGCTTTTCAACTAGTTTATTTTCTTAGTTAATCGAAAATTTAGAAGCAATAACTTGAAGCAAGGGGGGGGGCGGCCCGGTGGTGTAGTGGTAGCGGCGCCGGTCTTTCACACGACAGGACCGGTACCATGATCCCATTCGG
>JXWZ01000613.1:0-15570 GCA_000956215.1 Anopheles farauti No. 4
CGGGTAAACGAAATCACAGGGGTTACAATGAACATTTAAGGATATCTATATCGATCACAGCATCGTTGTTGCCAACGATGTGGATGATGTAATTAGCAAACAAACGTAGGATAGGAATCCGTTTATCTGGACTTATGCTATATAGTTCAGGAAAACGGAGGGACAAGAACGATGGGCAAAAGTTGGGAACGATGACATGTATCGCCTGTAGCAGAATATTCCACGCAGTCGATACCCTTGAACAAACCCAATGAAGTTTTATAAAAGTAGTTTAGCCTAATAACATGGTACGTAAAATCATTGGGTATTGTTTTAAAGCAACCTTGATTAATCTTCAATAATCTATAACTAAATAATGCTATTGCTATTTATTTTACGTGGAAATAGCTGGAGCACACCGCCATTGCCAAGATTTTTTGTGCAATCATTAAGACATGGATTGCAAAGAGCTTAAAAAATGTTCAATTAAAAACGGAAATCCTGATTTCAAACCGATTGAATCGATTGCATTCTATGGTGTATCATTTAATGGGACATACTTTTCTCTCCAATCTCTTTGCACCGCTTTATTTCATATCTGCTGAGGTTTTATTTCACATTGAGCTTTTTTTATCGTCCAATGAACAACGGGGTGGAAAATTCAATTAGTTTTGAAATTAAAACTCGTGGAACATCAACCGACCATCCCCATAATGCGACAAATTCGAACTCATACTCGGTTCGACCAGCAAATGCTCCAGCTCCTGGAGTGGATCGGTTGGATATCGTTTGGCTTGGGTGGATGTTCAATCCATCGATGGAAAGTGGATGGATTTTCTGACCGAGAATCGAGCGGTGTACGACGGAGAACGGAGGAGACACGTTTGGCGACCGAAGAGTCGGAATTGTGCCCGTTTGGACATCGTCCAAACCTGATTAAATACCGATTCTCCGTGTTTGTGGTTGTGGCTATTTCTGTCGTGATGCTCTAGCCGGAGACTGTGTACCATTGACAGAGACAGGGGCGAAAGGTGTGGACCGTGTGCTTTTTATCGTGCATGACTCTGGCTACGGCCCAAAAATGTGATCGGTAATGAAAGTCTAAATAATTGAGCACTGTCAAATCTACGCTTCTCTCGTCGGCTCGTCATGCTCGGCTGGCCATAGCTCGCCACAGCCAACCAGTTGCGGAAAATGCAGCATTTGCCTAGGGAAAGGATATCCGGCGTGCGACTCGAGGCTCGGACAACAATACGCCATCGATACAGCGCAGTGGCACGGTAGTTTCACGGAAATATTGATGAGCTTTCAAGAGAAACATCATTCAAAACTGCCACTGCGATCCCGTGGGGTATAAAAATCAACACTAGGCTTGAAACGTAAAGCGGAACTGGGGAAGCGGCATGGATTATGCATCCAAATATGTCACCATCATCATCATCAACCATCGGATGCATCGATTTTGGTCGACATCATTACGAAATGTGCTTCCAGCGTTACCGTGTGTTTGGGTTCCATTATTGCATTTGCAAAAATTGTGCTTTACCACCAGTGTTGCTGGAGTCCGGAGAGAGGCAGTTTCATCGGTGAATAGTCGTCATTGCCCCGTGGCAACTGGTGGTGGAACCTCCGGCGGACGAACGAGAACGTGACCTACATATTTAGTTAGGTTTCCGCTTCCGAGCTATAACCGCGATGATGCATTTTGCGAACGATGGTTTTGCAAAGGTTTCATCTTTTATTTCCTTAGCTTGGAGTTCGAGCCTCAGTCGCGCCAAGAATTCTTTTCGCTTACCACGTTTTGGTTCCGTTTTTCCCGTTCGAATCGAACGATATGAATGTTTTATAAAGACAAAATCATGATAATTCCGTTTCCGACCTCAATTCTGCATTCCGAACATATTCGATTCCCTGGGACTTTGCTTTATGCATTTGTTATAATGAGCGATCGGTTGTGGCAAACTTATGCACAGCGAATAACAATTGCAGATAGTAGAGCACGTTCGTTCGTGTTTTACTTCGTCATTCTGTTATGTCGTGAAACGGTTTTGCGATGTTGGGTCGGTTGAGTTTGGGCGTATTTGGCTAAAAATGTAAACGGAAGGTGAAACGTAGTTTCTTTTCTGACTGTATAATATAGTGTTCTTATTAGTTCAAGCTTTGTTTAATCGTTGCATTTTTATCTAAATCATTCAATGTATAAATCGTCCAGTATCTTTGAATAGATTTATCTGAAGGTGCAAGAAATTACGTTTACAAAAGTATTTGACCAATTCCAAGGACATTGATGTTGACAAACCATACTAACATTATTCAATGGTTGAAGACATTATTCAATGATTATAAAATGTTTCAAAAAGTTTATATTGTAATATAGTTTCGATTCTTTAAGATTATCCATGAAGATCATATAGGTTATCGTACATGATAAAACAAAATTCAAATTAACAAAAGGAATTCAGAGCTAATTTTATTTCTAGACACATATGCATTTATTATTGTCAGCATCAAAGAGTAGTTCTTTCGGAAGAGAATGGTTAAACAAATGGTATGGTACAATGGTACAAAAATTTTAAGTTTGAAACTTCAAACCAAGTACTTCATTATCACCACCACGATTTCATCGTGGTCAAGAATTGTCAAGAATATGTTTGGAAAACTCAGATGTGCTTTGAACACAAATGAAATAAATCCGTATTATCAGAATGTATTGGAGGAATAATGGAGATAATACACCTTTCAATCACGTTAAAGCATTTTATTCGTATACAGACGGTGGCCAAAGACGTTTGTCAAAAATTTCGTTCTGAAAGTTAAATTTAAATGAATCAAAAATTTTACTTTTTCAAAGCCGCCGTACATGAAATATTAGCACAATATTCGATAGAGGATATAACACAATCATTATACAAACCACATAGTTTAGAACATTAAACCGAATTATTAATGTAGTGAAAGGATGTTAGCTTACTGTTGAGCATTTGAGTATAATACTTGTAAATATCCATAATAGTTTCCCTCCTCCTTATTCAGGACCTGCTGATGACCACAGTTTTTGTCTAGTTTCCAATCGTTCTATATGAAATCTGATCCACAGCAAAAGCCGCACCTGATCGTTTCCAAATTCAGCTCCACTCGATCTATCCAACGTAGTCGCTGTGTTTCTCGTAACCTATTGTCGACAAAGTTACTAGCAATTATTTAAGCAGTAATTTACCAAAAATGATGATTTAAGTTAAACAAATTCTCAAGCCCCTGAATATGATGATTCGATATTTGCAAAAATGGAAGCGAATTTTAGAAAACTTTTTTTGGTCAGGATTTTTTCAATCGCACTAATCAGGGGCTCAGCAGTCAACATTTTTCAAACATGTTTTGAGTTTAATCGAATTACCCCGCTATTTGTAATGTGATATTTTACGCATCAAAAAGAAAACATAACGTACCATTACTATCTTATAATAATATCGTTTAAAAATAACAATTACGTCATTGATGTTGTCAAATCCGACATTCAAAGGCTTGCTCCCATGTTGAAAAGATGAAATTAACCCAAGAATCCAATCCAATTTCCCATCATTCGATGTTAAATTATTGCATCGAAATTCAATAACGTAGCCTTTGTTGATAGCACAAAGTGCACAAAATGTTCAATGCAGCAAAAGCCGTCTGTGCGACGAACAGAAAATCACTGTGCACAGTATTAGAAACGGGCTAGGAAACGGGTCGATCAACGTAGGCCAACTATCCCTCAGGTGGTTTAATCATTCCACCCCTACGTCACGGCTGCGCTCTGTTCTGTAGCAACCGCATGTGTCATTTAAGTTTCACCCCCGTTCGCCACTGGGCAACATTCTGCCGTGTCGATTCATTCGTTCAGCGTTGTGTTTTAGGCCCGATACGGAATGGAAAACTAATAGAATCCCCCGAGACCCCGGAGACGGAAAAGCGTGTGAGAAAGAGTGAAAAGATGTGTTGGCGTTCGTGGCGCATCCGTGCAACGGCTCGGTAATCCGCACGGTTCGGATGTATCAATAACGGGCTTCCAACCCAACTCAATTATAAATATCTTTCCTTCCCCAAAGGCAAAACCCCAATCCATTTGTGAAAAACTCGCCCAAGCTCCCGATTCGCTGTCCTTTTTTGTGGGTGTCATCTTCCATGTGGCGTCGGGCGAAATTGCAAAACTTATCAAAGACCGCAGGATAGAAAAATCCCAACCAGCTAGCCCATGTGCTCCGCGTGTCCTTGCACAAGTTGCAGCTGACCAGTCGGTCCGAATAATCCATTCGTGTAGCAAAAGATCAACAACAGCATCAGCAACGGCAGCGTATAGCAACACAAAACAGTAGACAAATGGCTCTGACATCGTGCAGGGTTCGTTTCATTATAGGGTTGTTACGTTATTTGTTCGTTGGTGTCATCCTCAAGTATCCTTTTTCATGAAATATTCGAAGTACGCATGAAAACAAAGTCTTACTATGAAATCGTTATCGAAGTCCAGATCAGTAAAATATCTCGGATGCCTCTTTTAACTCGGAGGATTTTGGTCATGCTTATAATATTGTTATATGGTATATTGTTTCTGTTCGTTGTGCTTGAATTTTATTCCTGCGTTTTTTTGTCGTTTGTTTGTTTGCTCATACAGTATTATTTGTTGCTGCAAATAATTTGTAAATAAAATTTACTGCCAAATTCTGAAAAAAAAAATCAATCAATACTCCTGGTCTGCCTAGTAAAGAGTGATTACCAGCTACCATTTTGTGAATTTATCTAAGAAGCTCTAAGTTATTGATCATGATTGCTTCATTTGTTATTTACACACGGAAAAGAATAAGGTTTATAAGAAGAAAATGAATGAATTGGAATATTTCTTCTGATACCTAAGATACCTTTTCTGAATTATAGTAATAACAGGAAATGTTCGACTGTAGTGTCAACCACTTAGAATCAATTGATTCAAACAAATTGAAGATGAACTTGGATTGTCAAGTAAAAAACATTTATTTATTTAAGATTGTTCTTCTATTTGGCGTAACGACCGAAGTCATGCCTGCCGCTTAACCGGCTTTCTAGACTGATTTTATCACCATAGCTTGTTAGTCACCCCTCGCTAGGGGGAGACGGGTCCGATGGGATCATGGTACCGGTCCTGTCGTGTGTGTGTGTGCTACCGCTACCACTACGCAACCGGGCCGCCCCAACAACTTTTTTAAGTTTATTTATCTATTAAACAATTTGTATGTAAAATATTTGCATTCATTTTATAAGGTATTCACTACATTTTAAACGAAAAAAAATGTAAAGTTTGTATAAAAAATCAAATTCAAATTTGATGATACAGATAAACTGGATTGCCAAAACGATTTTTTTGAATTATATTTTCATGAAACTAAATCATCAAGCTTTACGTAATGAATTGTTGATTTAAATTTGAATTGAAATAAACTTTAAAGAAAATCTGAATTTAGACATATTAAGGGATTTTAAATGTAAATGAATATTATCTAAGCTAAGGAATTTGATTGAATATTTCCATCGTTGTCAAAAAGTTTAGTATATTTATAAAAATGTGCAGAATGGCCTGCTTAAAGTTTTCGTGGTTAAAACTCCGTCCTAAAATTTAGTACATGTTTTAAAATCCCCACACTGATTGAACGTTATCAGTTTTTGCCAAAAGAGACGTTTCTTTGTAGCTTGTTCGTTGAACGCGCGTCCATTGTAATCCTAATCGAGGCACTTTAATCATCTTTCGTTCACATCCACATCCAAAGAGCGAACCCGCTGCTTGGCATTGGTGCGGCTGCTGCCGTCTTCCACTGCCGGGCGTCTTTATGCGTCGGAATTGAGAACGATAAAAAGGATACCATATTATTTACATATTATTGGATTCCATCAATTTCCTTACCTTGTGGTGTGGTTTCGGAAGCAAAAGCAAAACGGCAAAAAGAAGGTACACATCTTCCGCATTCAATGTATTCCGCTTCTGCTAGCGGGAGACCCAGTTTAATGTCTGGCGTGTGCGTGCGGGGTATTATAGGTTGCGATGCTTTTCCTTCCGATGTCCGCCATAATCATCCCTGCTTATCGTACCACCTCCACCCGATGGCGCGCTGCAATTGAAGCTGAACGTGGGATCGTATTTTATTGTACTTTACCTTGCAAGCTGAGCAGCGTTCTCGGTTGGTGGAAGGTAAATTTTCACAAATATTGGCATGGCAAAGATTTCCCTCTGGATTGCGCGTGCAGAAAGATTGAGGATTTGTTCGCTTATACTATTACCTTTTTTTGCGTATGGTATTGTTGTTGCGGTTAAGGGTATGTTATTAAGCATTTTAATTACACTGGAAGTGTTACGATTTTCTAGATCAATTGAAATATTGCTTAAATATTCTAGGAGAATAAAACGAGACCTCTTGGTGCTGGTAATGTATTCAGTTTTTAATGAAGTTTAATAATAATGATATAATGTTACATTGTTTGTTAAAAAAATATTCTTAACATTTTCTTAATATATTAAATTCTTTTTTATTTACAGATCTCTTGGTGCTGTTAAACAGCATACACGCTGTAAGTGCACTGTGAATTGAACTCAATCCAATTGAAGGAGTAATCATTATGTTCAATATTTGGAACATTGTTGGTTCCCTTTGATTTCACATCCCAGTTTTATAATAGTTTTATTTGTATGAGATAGATTTTCACTTTTTTACTAGCTACTAATCGTAACGAGTGCTAACCACTCCTAACTCGATGTGAAATAGTGCATTCAGGAAATTTAAACTTTGGTGACGTACGGAATAAATAGCTTTTTCATTGTAACGAAGCTATCCAGGGTATCTGAGGTGAATGCGGGGGAAAGTGATTTCAAACAACAGTGTAGAATAATTTTCTCTTATGTTCGCACGGACACGCGAGGATGTGACGATCCTGTCCTACTCGTACGCTATGCACATTTTTATGGCACATGACTTTGGTATTGGCGCTGCATACTCTAGCACACGGTTTTGAAGGAGAGAGAAAAATCCTCCACTTGTACTATCCTTGGTGCTAGAAAGAATCCTTTTTATTAGCTAACAAGAGAGAGAGAGAGAGAAAGAGAGACAGAGTTAGACTGGGACGAGCTTTTTGCACGACGAGGTTATACGCTTGTTAGAGAAAAAAGGATTCTCACCAGTTGGTGCAAACTTTTGCACGCCTGCATCCTTCTCATCATCGCCACCGGTTTTGTTCGGGAGATGTGCAGTGAAGGCCGTATAACTTTTGGAGAGTTGGAGGAGCGGCATGCAATGGCGCTCCGGTCGAGTTTAGAGGGAGTTGAAAGTTTGCCAGAGAAAATTGCACAACTTTTCCTCCCGTTGGCTACGAACCGATGGTAAATGGGTGTCCGTGTTCCATTTCTCCCCATCCGTGATTGCTCTGCTTCGTCCAAAGACTTCAGGTTTAAGGCGTGGCAGCTCGGGTCTGGTTCCGCATCCATGCGCTAGTTCCGATGTGTGGGCACATGGGCTCGGGCAATGCTGGAGTTTGAGCGCTGGTCGCTCGTTAAGCTGCACAGTTGCACGTTCAGCATTTGCCCGCGGAGCTGCAGTCGGTCCCTTGGTCGGACTCCTTTTTGGCATCGGTTTTTGACAAGCGAAGACCCGTGGATAAGTGTCTTGAAGGAACGAGAAAAACCTTGCAAGCGTTTGCCAAACGCAGCCGACCGGTTTTCGGCACATTCGGCACATTCTGGCATTTTGCCAAGCTTCCCTTGGGGCGGCTTGGCTCAGCGGAAATGGGGACCGGTATTCGACATATGGGTCGGACAATGTCGTTGACAAAGCAAAGGCCGGCGAGTCGAAATCGCCGCAAAACAGGATTCCGACTGTCCGGACGAGAGGACCTTTGCGCCCCGGGAAATTAACTGTCCGATTGTATTCGGTGAGGCACATTTTTCGCCATCATTTTGTAGGGATGCATCCGTACTCGTTTATGGTTGCTTGAAGGATCAGCCATTTTATAATGGAACACAATTTATGGACCTACACTGATGAGAGGAACGACCGGTGAACGATTGGTCATGGTATTATTGGTAACAGTTGTATGATATTTTTTCAAATTGTTCTTGAATAAATACTACGACAATGTTTGCAGCACTTTTCAGTGACGAATAGATCTCCGTTTGCTAGCGAAATCCATTCCCAATCCAATTCAAGGCACTTCAAACCACCATCCAACCATCCTGCTTTCCCTGGCTCGCTCGTGTTAACGACAGCAAATCGTTTTGTTCTGCATCCGGCGTCAGTCGTGGCATACTTTCTGAATCACGTCCAGTTGTCTTCAATTAGTCACGTGTGGTCAGTAAAGTCGTTCGATTGCTTGATTTTGAATCGTTCACCGGACAATCCTTGGCACGAATGACGCTATTGTTTAACGGGCACGGGAGGTACACGAAGTCAGCCTATGAAGCAACTGCATTTTATGATCCGAGTTGCATCCGTATGGGCTTAGTAGCAAAAGGTTTCGTGGATACATACAGAACAGAAGTGGAGTGCTATTTCCACATCCTTGGTGCATCGGTTAAGAAGCGTGATCCATTTAAATGTGTCATTGGAGGTTGCTGTCTAAGCACGCAAACCTCGTGAAAACTGAATAAATCAAACAATAACAAACACTCGGCACTGGCCCAATTTACATTCTCTAGTATTTTGTACAATAAAATTTTATAATTGTTCTTATTTGATGCTCTGAAATATCTGTCTGAAATGTAAA
This sequence comes from Anopheles farauti No. 4, assembly GCA_000956215.1. NCBI lineage: Eukaryota > Metazoa > Arthropoda > Insecta > Diptera > Culicidae > Anopheles > Anopheles farauti No. 4. The sequence continues at coordinate 8,734 of JXWZ01000613.1, forward strand.
AAAGTTATTGAACAGGACTAATTAATAATATGATAATTAAATGTTGGAGGATGTTTAAATAAATCCATGCGATATTGAAATTAAAATATAATTAAATCCGTTAAGTAACGTTGAATATGTTAAGTATTGCTGTGCGTTTGTCGAAAAACATTGTTGCTTTAATTTTTACTATTTATGTTTGATATGGATCTCACATACTAAAACGGGCAATGTTAGAAGATAAAATATTGTGGCAATTGGCAACTAACATTTAAATCAAATCCAAAAAGTTATGAGATCATGAATCATTAACAAAGAATTGCATAATTATTTAGAGAATGATTAGAAATTGACATAAATAGCGAACTATTCATTTACAAACATATACAATTAAATCTATTGCAACTAAGACGTTTTCAACTATTAAAACTAAGACGTTCATCCAGACGTTGAAGAACGTAGTTAAACATAGATCAGTATATTATTGAAACGTTTCGATTTTATTGTAAAATTTAAACTAATTTATATTTCGGAAGAATATTTATACATCTATTATAGGTAATTGGACAATAAAAAATCATCTTTAACTATTATAGGCTTGTGATTAAAATTATGACTTGATCTTACAATGGTCAATCGTGTTGTGTTCGTTATATAAGTAAACTAAGAACATTGTTTCCTTCTCTGTCAGTTTTTTTGCTCTTGTACTTATATTTTATTTTTTAATTTCTAACTAAGTAAACTTAAAACATTGTTCACACACGCATTTTATCGTTACCTTGTCCCTGTAAGGCTTCGACTATGAAGCTAACACCTCCCGCGTCTAGGCTATCGCATAGCGCGTTGTTACGTATAGGCCGTGGGTTTTATTTTGAACTATTTCCGGGTGGGTTCTATTTCGTTCCGTGTGTCCGAGACTGGCACAGTTCGGATTAAGGGTCAGTCTGTGGTGTAGCCCAGTAGTGCCACGAGCCATCCATCCGCAGACATCGAGCCCGTTCCATCGATCTTCGTGGTGTCTGCAGGGTCATTAACCGTGGCATTACCAGACACGAGCGTACGCATAAGCCTTCGGTCGTATGCTCTCGCAAGTTAATTAGTGGCTCGCAAGCGACCCGAGTTTCCCGGACCGATTAGGACCTGTTACCGATCAGGGTTATTTCTGCACCGGTGTGTCACGTGGAGCGAGAAAGGAGAAGGAACGACAGTTGTTCCTCGTTTGTTTCCTTCGCCCATAAGTCGTTAATGGCCTGTCAATAGGTTATAGAAGCGTTACGTACCGAGGCGAGGGTACGTCGTGTGTGATGAATATACGTGCGCGTTCGGGAATAGAAGATAACGCGCTAGGATTTCCGGGATTTTGCTTTTGTTCGGAAATTGGATTATAGGGAAAAGATCCTACTACAAGAGGTTCATTAGTATAGCCGTATTTTTTATATGTTTGGAAACAATCGAAACTAGTATAACAAACAAATTATAAAAAAAATTTTGTTTGCAGATTTAAAAAAAATCTCAAAAAGTTATGTAGACATGACCCGGAAATAACATCTTAAAATGAAAGCACACTGCGGGATCACATTGGAATAAAATCGATGAATTTTTAGATTATCTCTTCTTATCTCTTAATTGACTATGTGGATTTCTACATGTTTCCTACTTTGTATTGTGTCCTTTAAAAATAAATCTATAAGGAGCCAAATGTTGAAAAACGTCAACAATTTATTTTGTTGGCACTAATAAAATCCACGTTAAAATTTGCTCTAAAAACCGTTTATCGAACAGAAGTTTGGTTTTACTAGCCAGTCGGATAATGAAGCTCTAGATATATACAGAAATCTTTGTCCTTGGCAACGCCAATGGGTGTGGAATCAGTCATGGGAGAGGAGGTTCTTTAACGTATGTGCACAGGATACTAGTTTTGGGATAGGCTATATCTACTTCCTGTTCAAGGGTACATTGTTTCGTACATTTCTATTGCTCAATAATGTAAGTGCGTGTATATATAACGATGGATGCGCATCAGCTCGTTGCGCTCGTTGATAAACAACTTTATGCATTGTTAGTAGATCATGTGCTTGGGTTGGTTAGAATTGCCGTATAAGGATGACCATATTGTGGTCAATTTGAGTGAAAAAAGAACAATATAAAATTAAGTAATGCAACGTCTTTGCAGAGGCTGATGCAGCTCAGTTTAAAAAATAATGTTAGTAATTAAACGCTAAGTGATGCTTCTATATTTCACATCTGCAAACGTTTCTCCTGTGTTCGTAATACCATCGGGCTAGTCTTTAGATTATGTAAAAAGGCCGATAAAAAAATTTATTTTGAGTTGACTGACATTGCGGCTCGTGTAAATATTTGTAAAATTATTTCGATAATGTTGACATATGCATCACTCAAACTTGCACGTTGTGTGTTATGTTCACCACGTTCACCACGTGCTAGCTAGCTACTCACCACCTGCTTATTATTTTTGCACACTCCATACCTCTCTTACCATCAACGGCAGCCTCAAACCCCACCTCTAGGAGTGGACAGGATTACGTTTTCCGAACCAGTACGTCACACCGTCGATCGTCGTCCGTCGCCCATGCCCAACCACACGTCCTCTTGTGCATTTGATTTCCCCATTCTAGCACGCGCACTTCTATTCCAATCCCGCGTGTTGCCACCCTGTATGTGCGTACGCGTGCGCGCTCGTGCTCGCGCGTGTATTTGTTAGCTTGCCTAGTGCGCTTGGTTCCCCCCTTCAACAATCCCTCATGGGACGACGTGCACGGACCGTTCCGTTCCGGACGGCAGAACCCGGGAACCATACAGGACCATAGTTTTACGGGAACCGTCACAAAGGGTGGAAGGTTGCGCTCGCGAGCTGCCGCTGTTTTTCTCGCCCGGACCGCCGGCTGGGTTTTTTGGTTTTTCCTTTCCGTTTTTTCACCAACGCTGCTGTCCGTTTTCGTTTTGCGTTAGCGTTTCGTTTGGTTTAGGCGTTTCGGTTCCGGTGCTGGTTTCGTTCTTTACGTTCGCGACGGAAGCAATCGGTACCGCGCGTGGCCTGATTATTGGTCGTCTGTTTGGCGCGGTTTTTATCCCGGAAAGTGGTTGTGGTCGGTGTCTTGAGTAGATTTTTTAGGTAAATTATCTATAGCAACGTGTGGGAAAACCATAACATTTTAAAATTATTGCTAGTTTAATACGTGTGTTAATGTTACGTCAAAAAAAATGTCTCGTAGAACGTTCGAATAATCAAAAATACCATCGCTTAAAATTTAGTTAAAAATATCAACCGTTTGGACTGTTGTGAGAGATGCGTATTAACACACGCTAAAGCCAGTGGTGATCGCATACGATCGTTATGACGAGCGAGTATCCCGCCGATGGATGGGTTGGGTCAATGGACGGTGCTGAATAATGTGCAAAATATCGTTGGAAAAAGTGGGACAAAACGGTGAGCAAAGTGAACGTATTATGTAACGCCACTAAGCTTGTATCATCCATTCTTCGCTGGTCTGGTGTGGCGCGATCGATAGTGACTGCGTTCGAGGAATAGTGGAGAGAAATAGCTGCGTCCCAGGCGATTTGCCTGCGTAGAAAAAAGACGAGGGAGTGTGAAGGTAGCTTTCCCGGACGATCCATTTAAGGCTAAATATAGTCACACACAGATGCACGAAAGAGAGAGAGAGAGAGAGAGAGAGAAAGAGGCAAACCGAGTTATATTTATTCAATAATTATTAATACCCGACGCAGCGTGACGCGCATCGGCGGTGGTGGAGGCGACCCCGGCGCGTGGTTTGCCCTCTTCGCGGAAAACCCGGAACCAGAAGTGTTGTTACGTGCATTTTCCAACGTGCTCTGTTCCGGACGCTTGCCTGCCCTTGTTCTATCCGCAAGCAGGCAGCGAAAATTCGGCTCCCACCGAACCGAAATATCGTACCGTATCTGCACTGTATTTATTATTATAGGTGAGTTCGCGAGCGCGTACTTTATTTTTATCTTCACCCGCTCCACGGGGAGGCCAATCGGTTTGTGTATTTACCAGTAGACATGTTTTCCGCGCATTTTGGCTTGATTTTTGATCATTTTCAAACCATTCAATGTTTGGTAAAGTAACAGTTATTTAAAAAAATATATATTCAAGCTTTCTAAAATGTTTGGACAATTTCTCCGATCAATCTCCGAATTAAATTCACTGTACATTCCATAAAATGCACTAGTGCTCGGCAAACCGGCAGCACGTTTTCTTCAAACCAATCTCGGATGCAATTTTCTCGACCAAAATTGTACTCGAAAATGGTAGCGGGAGAAATGTTCCACACACTCGGCCCATCGATCGTGCCTGCAAAGACATTATTTTAGCATAATTTACTGTTATTACCCCACAACGAGCGCCCATGGTTTTAAACGATTTGACCCATTTTGATGAACGAGCGTGTGTCCCGATGAACATGACGGTGCAGCAGCTTCACCAGGATGCAGGCGGATCTAACCTTTTTGGGTAAACCCTTTCCTTCGCCCAGCCAGCTAGAGATGGATTCGGCCAGCGACCGGTCTTGTGCAACATGATTCCGGATGAACGGAGCTTCGTGGATCTGGCCGTGTATGCACGGCACACGGAATAATCATCATTTGGCAATTTGGGCGAAGAACTCATTAATGTTCCGATCGACAATTTATGGAAGCGATAAAATTAGCGAAACATTATATACAACCCTGCGCCCACCCATAGTTCGATAGCTGCTGCTTCGATGCTGCTTGGCTTGGCTGTAGTTTTACTTTGCGTTGGTATTCTTCTTGCGGTTCTTCGCGGTAGGCTCGCGGTTCGCGTTTTGGAAGGATTAAATTGCCATTAAGGATTGTTTCAAGCAGGATTAGGGTTTAGTGGTTCGATTGGATTTCGTACTTTCGTGGGTACGAAACAAGGCCAGGATACAGAGGTTGGTAGGATCAGAGGTACAACAGCAAAAAAAAAATTCAATGGAAACACAATAAAATGGGTCAAACAGGATTAGGCAGGATACAGGTTGGTGATGATGATGGCCACTTTGGATTAATTTCAATTGTCATCTGTTCTTCATAATTGGGCAATATAAGCGTTTAATGGGATGTTAACTTTGTTGCCCTGACGTATATTGGTGATGGCTAACGTGAAATTTGCTAGACAAATTTAAGTGATGTCTTAGGCACAGTTTTTAAATAAATGAAATAAATAAATGATATAAAAGCATTAGTAATAGTTTGAAAATCGTTCCTCGCAGAGGAATTGTATGTAAGTTTGAAAATTACCCAAATGTAGCTTTTATTAGTTTTGTTAGGTTTTTATATTTACACAGAAAAATATTTATTAAATCTTTTAGTTTTTTTTGCGTTTCTAAATTTATACGTAAGCAAATCGATAAACGTACCATGCTATATTGTTGGTTAGAAGCTAATGTGTTCCATATTGAATACCTTTTTTTTTTACCTATTGCGAATCATTTTGGTGTTTAAAGCCTTAGTTCGTTTTGTATTGTTTATTATCTTTTTTATTGATAAATATAAATAGTTGATATGTTTTTCCTTCAAAATTATATTTAAATTGTGCAGAAATGTGTTATTATTTCCATTTAATGGTTTAAATGTTTCCTACATAGCCCCTGAACATGCGAAGCTAGATTAATACAAATAAATATCCTGCAAAAATTCGTTGTTTTAGTTGTGAGTTGTATTAGTTGTTTTAGTGATATAATTTTTTTGTTTGATGGATTAACTCATATGTTTATTCATACATTAACTTAACTCATATATTCAAGGGTTCCTTTTACTGTTTCAAATAAAATCAAAAATAGTAACACTTTACTGATATACTCTTAAACCCTGTTCAAAACTTCGATTCTTGATAAACGATAATTTTGATTTCCAAAGAATTTTCATTACCGCATTACTGCACATTATTTTGACTGCCTCAGGCTATGCAATATTAGACAAAATAGACCCTTTTTTTAATCTTTTATTTTAAAATATATTTGTAAAGAAATTCCAATGCTTATTTAACAACGAAACTACCATTTTGTTGAAGAATTCATCGTTTCCCTTATTATTCGTTACAATTCAGAAAGTGAAGAATAATCCAATTCCCCATTTGAAAGCACTGCAATCACGAAAAGGTCAAATGACTGTAAACACTTGTATGCCAAAGTTTTGCTCTTTACATCTCTATTTGTTTCATGTTTCCAACCGCTCGTGTAGCGTTTTTTTTTTTGTTCGAACCACGATTCCAAAACACCACCAAACGTACGGTTCAGATTTGCTCGTGAAAATTCACACTCAATACCAAACCACCGACCAACGTGCACACCCGGCAACGATGACGCTGATGATGATGATGATGATGATGATTGTGTGGTGAGCTAGTCTGCGTCGGTTCTGCTTGGTCGTTGGGGTTTTCGGGAGTTCAGATATTTTCAAAAATAGAAATTTTGAATAGACGCGTTGCTATTTTCGGAACGTTTTCTGAAAATTTGACTACAAACACTCACGGGGGTCTCGACGGGATTGCTATTTTGCTCTTTGGCTACGCCGTGCGAACGTGCGCTCGCTGCTCCTTCGACCGCGTTCATTACCTCGTGCTTGCGTGCTTTGTTCCTCCAGTTCAGGTAAAGGTTTTTTTGGTTGGGCGGAGAAAAGTGGTCGGCGTCCTAGTGCCGGTGCGGTGGTTGCGGCAGATGGGCAGAGGAGGCGGAGTGTGTTTCTTGAGCGTGCGAAAATGGTGTGCCGGTTCGCGCCTTTATTATAAACTTTGCAATCTCGGCTAAACGTCTCGGTCTCGCCTTGGTAGCAGCGTCATGTTTGGAGTGGGCAGAAAGTCGACTAGTCGATTGC
>JXWZ01000614.1:0-10192 GCA_000956215.1 Anopheles farauti No. 4
ACTTCTTCATCATCATCATCATCGTCCTGATCATAATCGTCTTCTTCGTCATCATCCATTTCATCATCATCATCTTCTTCTTCTTCATCCACCTCCTCAGCCTCGTCTTCCTCGTAATCATCCTCATCACCCTCAACACTTTCCTCGTCCACATCGCTATCCACTTCATCTTCATCGGAATCCTCATCGTCGTCGGAGTCAGCTTGTTGAAGGAACTTTTTCATTTGACTTTTCTTTACCCGTGCACCATCAACCTTTGACGCTGGTTGATCATCATCGTCCATTTCATTGTCACTGTCGAATAGGTTTCGGCTTTTCTTCTCGGTTCCATTTTGATGACCATTAGAAGTGGGGAGCTGTTGTTTACTTTTCTGGGCCAATTGTTGATACTTTTGTCGGCTTTTCTCCACGTTGAAGAGCTCAGTGGGGTCAAACGTGTTAGCCACCGGATTTGTTGCCTTCTTAAGCGACTTTTTCGTCTTTTTCTCTTCCTTTTTCTGCACTTTTACAATCTCACGCTTCTTTAACCGTTGGACTTGATGTCGAGAAAGTTTCTTTTTGGAATCCTCATCTAAAAATTTCACCGAAGTTAGTTTTCCGAAAGGCACAACAAAACAAGCACGTAAATAACCATGCTGTGTCGTCGTGGGTGCTACTCACCGTCGTTCTTGCTAAACGTGAACACAGGTTCGGGTTGTTTGCGAGCTTTGCGTCCCGGGCCCTTTTTAGGCCTTTCCAAGTTTATTTTTCGACCCATCTCGAACAGAAACACAAATTAACACAACTTAAATGATCGTGTACAGGAATTCAGGCACAATTCAAGCACGTTAGTTCAACACGAGGTTTGCGGCAATTTGACAGATTCATCCTCCTCTCATGGAACCTGTCAATTAAACGTCAACAAATTAAGAAAAAAAAATAAAAACTTCGCGAAAGGGTACACACGGTGCGTTTGTACAGGCTAGTCAATTAAGAACTATTTGACAGTTTCTAGCAAAAAGAAGAAGTAGACTCCCAAGAAAAATAACATTGGAACACTTTTGGGAACAGACCCAAAATAAAACATTGCTTTCTCTGCATAAGGCTGGTGTCACTGCTCCATCGCGCGCGATTTCGTCGCGCGATGAATCGCAAGGGGGTGTCACTGCTCACGCGATTCGCGAGCGATTTTTTCTGTCAAACGGCACTTGAAAATAAACAAAACATGCTCATAATAACTATTTGTTTGAACAAAACATTCATTATAATAACTTTCGACTTTCTAGACCGATTTTACCACCATAGCTGGTTAGTCACTCCTCGCTAGGGGGAGACTGTCCCATGGTACCGAAACGAATGGGATCATGGTACCGGTGCCGCTACCACTACACCACCGGGACGCTCCATAGAAAATAATATAAACTATTTTAAAATAATAGATTACGACTGTAAACCACCAACTTTTTTCATAGTTACCATTTTTACGATGATAGCAAAACAATTAGATAACTTACCCTAGTTTTGGGTTTCGTTTGTCTTGGCCACCAACTGTCAAACATCATTCTCCATAATGGATGGAAAAGTTTTATGATAGAATCAGGCATACTTCGCTCATTTCGACCACAAAAACGAAAACAAATGATTGAAACCCGCAAGGCACATTGTGTGGCGCATTGAGTTTCGTTTCGTAAATAACAAAATGCCTGTTCCGTGTGGTAGCGGCTGTGGACGGAATGCGTTTATGCGCGTAAGTTACTTTTGTTGAATTTGCTACCACTCTCAGAGATGATAAATTTCCCTTACTCTGGATGTATTTCAGAGACCGAAAACGGGTGACGTACTCTGCAAGGAATGTTTCTTCCTTGCATTTGAAACGGAAATTCACAATACCATCCAGCAGGAAGAGTTATTCCGACCAGGAGAAAAGGTAGCGATTGCAGCAAGCGGTGGAAAGGACAGCACAGTACTTGCACATGTGATGAACGTGTTGAACAAACGATACAATTACGAGCTCGATCTGGTGTTGCTTTCAATAGACGAAGGAATTACCGGCTACCGCGACGATAGCCTTAAAACGGTGGCACAGAATCGCGATGATTACGGTATGCCGTTGCGTGTGCTGTCCTATCAGGAACTATATGGATGGACAATGGATCGCATTGTAGCGGAGATCGGTCGTAGCAACAACTGTACTTTCTGCGGTGTCTTCCGCCGTCAGGCATTGGACCGTGGGGCACGGCTAATGGAAGTTGATTGTGTGGCTACGGGGCACAATGCAGATGATATTGCAGAGACCGTTATAATGAACATATTACGAGGAGATACGGCAAGGTTGCGTAGGTGTTGTGATATCAAAACGGGATCCAAATTATCTGATACCATTCCCCGTGTAAAACCGTTAAAATATAGCTACGAGAAGGAGATTGTGATGTATGCACATTTCAAAAAGCTCGTATACTTTTCGACCGAATGTGTGTTTGCACCAAATGCTTACCGCGGCCATGCACGAGCGTTTTTAAAAGATCTAGAAAAGGTACGGCCATCGGCAATCATGGACATAATTCACGCTGGAGAGCAGCTACAAATCAAAGGCACTGTTAAGAAACCCGTACGAGGAGTATGCGGTCGATGTGGTTTTGTGTCTTCCCAGCAACCCTGCAAAGCTTGTGTATTGTTAGAAGGATTAAATCGAGGCCTACCCAAGCTCGGCATCGGCAAAAAATCTAAAGGAAAACGAATGGTAGCCCTGCAAGAGCAACAGATGCGTGAAAAGGCACATCTTGTGAAAAACGACTTCTAACAGAGTTGTTCGCTGCTCAACGTTGTTTAAAAAAATCTTTTTATGGACAATAAAATTATATAAAGATGTTAAAAGTCGTGTTAAGTAATTTGACCACATTAAATACTTACGTAGTTTTGTTATCAACGAGCGCATATCGGTATCACTATTGGTTTCGTGCAATGAAAAATTACTTGGTTCTATCCCTAACTATAAATTACTTGATTTAGATTATTTATGTAGCAAAAGATTTAAAGAATTACAATATTGGTATTGTTAGTTATTGAGATCATATACGTTTTATAAAACGTCATTTGTTATCATTATGTTATTTTGTTGCTTTTCCATGGTGTGTCAAAGAGAGTAGCAAATTATGGTACAACCAATTTAACTAGTTCAGTTTAGTAATAACTCGCCACGATGTACTAAAGACGGTGATAGATCATGTGCGATTTAAGGATTTGGTGTAGGCAAACCAAGGCAAACCAGTCAAAACCAATCAGCCAAGTAAGTTGTCGCACTAAACTTGTATTATATACAAGAAGAGGCGGAAACTTCGCTTTACGTTAATGAACACGTTGATACACGTGAAGATGCTGCGTGAACAATTTTGATCTTTCCTTTTTTAGCAAACAGCTATTGTTTGAACCGCTATTGTTCTTACAAATGGATTGTATCGAAACCTAATTGAAGGCTATCGCGAAGGATTGTTTTAACTCTTCCATCATGAGGGCTGAAATAGCGAACGGTGCTTGATTTTGATTGATTTCAGAAACTTCGATTGAAGATAGAATTGTGCACCTGGTGCATTTTTCTTCAAATGTTGGTGCTCAAATAATTGATGTACAGTGTTACTTCGGATCTTGTAATATGCACATAACACATAACGATAGCGATTTACAGTCCATGAAAAACAAAAAAAGTTTATTCAACTTTAATTAAGATATAAAAATCTCACGATATGGGTATTGTGCTACAACAACGACAATAGATTTGCTCTACACTACGGGGAACTACACTGCTGATGATGGACTTTGGAAACGTACTGGCGCCAGAGATATCGTTACGTTTGCGAAAGGTTCGGGAGAGGAAGGAGGTGGTGAGCGAGGAATGGTCATTATGGTGTAGGGTTGGTTTGATGGTGTTGCTATTATTTAGGTTTGGATAGGACTTTGGAAAACAAGGATTCTAGGAACGATTCGTATCGGATCAGAGGCAGAGAGATAGGTTTAGAGAGAAAGTGTGTGAGTGTATGTTGAGATGTGGGTTGTAACTGTTTGGTTTGTTCTATCTCGTCGATGCCTTGCACTCATCCTGCCGTATAGCCTTTTCCATGGCTCGCTGTACCTCGAGATCTAGTGCCCGCTCGCGATCACTCTCCGTTTCGCTAAACTCGGCCGCTGTCACGTAGGTCTTATTGTGGTATCTACAAACGAAGCCAAAAGGCGATTACTAGCATCTACAGGCTGGCAGGGGTAAAGGAGAGTGTACCGTCGATGGGTGGCAGTGTTCCAAATCCGGTTTATTTTTGTGGTTTTGTTTTTTTTTTGGATTTTGGTATGGCATAGGTGATCAATTTTGAGTTCGGGAGGCGTTACTGCAGTGTCGCTTCTTATTTGTAATGGGAGGTGGCCGCACAGAATGAAGGCCGTAGTGCTAACAGTAGTGATGCATTGCAGTAGGACTCCCTTTGGTTAGATTTTGGATCTGAGATTTAGGTACCTGAACTACCTGTGCGTACTTGAAGATGGTTGCATATCAAGGCAATGATTGTCCTTTGTCCTTAGTTGATGGCCGAAGTGGCCTTTGGAGGCCTGAACGTGGCGGGGCGTATTGGCCCGATGATCCCTCACCGGGGACAGTTCTTTGATGGATTCGGTACTGGATTCATGGTGGAGAATATCTGCGGTAAACGAAACAAAGCACGTTAGCTGGTTTGCAGTGCTAAAGCGGACAGTCGATTTTCACATACTTGGGCAGGGTGTTTTCGATGGTATCCTAAAGGTGGGAGCGTTCGAGAATTCGTTGATGGGACTACTGCTATCCGATTCGGAGTAGTTGCTTGGACCAAAATTTCGCTGACCCATGCGTCGTAAAGCTCCATCGTCCCACTTGGACTTCGTTGAGCTGGGCATATTCATCGGTGTTTCATCTGCAATTATGGAAACATTATAAAGATATAAATATTCTTTTGCGTTTCAACAGAAAATAGAGTAGTCAATGAATTACGGGAGGCGTAAGTATTTCGTCTCATCACTGGAAAATGCTGGTCCTATGTCAGATGGTATAAGGTGGTGTATAAGAGCTGATCAGTTGGAATATGAATAAGATACCCTAACAGATGGGTATTATCTTATAACTAAGATATCAGATGGATGTTGAATAATTTTTTTTGGCAATAAACTAACATCGCTTTGAAGTTAACTGTGTTATTGCTACTACATGAAGGTAATGCAATGTAAGTATCACAAAGGCATTGTATGTTTTAGTCACTGAAAACACATTACTAACTGCAGTAATGTTCATGGGCGCTTGGTAGCGGCATATTTGAAAACTACCAGGTCTCACTTACCAGTGCTGTAGAACTGTTGTTTGTGCCAGCTAGACTTGCCCTTGATATGTCCCGGCATATGGCCGGTGCTCTCTAGCAGAGGGTAGGCAGTGGCGTTGAGATCACATTCCGGATGACCGAAGGTGCGAAACTGCAGCGAATAATCGATGTTCGAGGGGTTTAGGCTTCGCGGCTCCTTGCACAACCGGCCGGTGCTAGCATTGAACGTGGCATATGGCGAAATTTCGTACATTTCTGCACTCTCTTCCTTGTTGATCACCTTCACCGGTGACGCACTGTAAACTTGCTGATTGCGAATGTTTTCCGACTGCTCCTTCATGCTCAGGTCGGCGGAGAGTGTTTGCGTGCTGTATCGGTCGGAGTTATTGGTGAAACACAGAATACCACGGTACTTTGCTCCAACGACCCTGGCAATGTGAATAAAAATTCGTTTGTTATTGAATTTATGTCTTATTGCTCCACATTGTTGTTCCATAGCAGGTTGTTACTTACAAACTTAAAATAATGATAATGATGGTGACAATCATTACGGTCGATTGCAGCCATTGGAACTCTTCCTGCTGCAGTAAATCTGTATCGTTGTTCTCCTCCGGTATCGCCTTATACTCCGGCGGAGGGATCTTTTCGCCCGATTGCGTTAGTGTGGCGAAGTTGTACTGCGCCATCGTTTTTCCGGCATCATTATTGGAAGTGATCTTTAGCTCATACCAAGTGGCAGGGACGAAGTCGCAGAATGAAATGCTACCGTTGGTGTGCTGATCACTACCGGACAAATCGGACGACACGATCGTCCAGAAGGGTGTGTGGAGCCGACGGTATTCGATGGAGAAGTGTGATATTGGGCAGCCGCCGTTCAACCAGGAGGTGAGATACAGATTCAGGCAGCTGGAGTTTGTGTTGAACAGCTCCCGTTCCTCCGGTATGTGTGGTGCTAAAGTATTATGAATGTAAAATCAGGAGAGGCGATTAACTATAGGTTAACAACAAATAAAAGCTTACTTAGACCTAATGGTACAGGAAATAAAATTAACTTATAGTGTGTTGAATCGTCACTGCAAGTAAAGTATTTGATCCGTTTCAAGGATTTTCTTATGTCTGTGTCACTGTGGCATTCAATGTGGCACTTTTGCTCAAAAGCTATATCGTTATGGCTTATTCTATACACACTAATATTAGGAGCACAAATCATCTACACGACGAATTGGATAGGACTCGCTGGACTTGATAGGTTTATACCGATCGCGCAACAAGTGGCCGACAATTGTCATACTGTGGAATGGCTTAGTCGTGGCTTATTTGCGGCTGGTTTTTCCAGTCGGGCCAAAAGCATTGACTGCCCCTGGAAAACTATAATATATCATAATTGGTCTTTTTTCGGGGTAAATTCACACAATGGAAACTCAAAAACACTTCCTTATTTTTTTACCAAAACTATGTAGCCTGGGGGTGTATTGGTAGCGTCGTCGATCTTTAACACAAAAGCACCGGTACCGTGATCCTATTCGGATCATTTCTCTAAGCAAAGGAATGATGAACCAGCTATGCTTTTGGACATGGCTTGTTGATTAATTCCAATGCTTTTGGGAGTTCTTGAGTTAGGTAGATAATTTTGATCGATTTTTACATCTAGTCTACTTCAAACATTTAGGCACACCGAAATATGGTTGAACTGCATCAAAAGTGACTGTTAAACCGTGTAAAGCTCTTTCAACTCTTCCAGTTGCTTCAGCTATGGTATGGTGTTCATAAACTATTACTTAAATAAGACAACTCTATTGAGGACAAACACTATTTATTTACAATCTATCAAAATGCGCTATAGTGATGCAGAAAACCCAAAGCCATTAGTCATGTGATAAAGTCATGTAACGCTACAAACTAACACTAGATTTATTTTGTACAACTATTTAAAATTTGTAATGATAATGCCTGTTGCTAGTCAAAGATATTAATAAAGGCATCAATTGTTCCATACAAGGAGAATGTTTGGATCTCACCAGCAGGTTTTATATATATACGGGTTAAGAATCACCAACACATTTGTTTTCTATGTACCGAATCAACCTGTACACCGTCCAGCTACTGACGAATCGCCATCCGTAGTCGTAAAATATGAGGGATTTACTGTTGTTGTTTTCATATTCATCGGATGCAATTTCAGATTTGATGGTAGCTGCACGCTATTTTAACCCATTAGGGAACATAGACAAAACTTCAGTTTTCATCGTAAAACGATTGAACGATACATATTTTATTTAAAATTTTATTGGATGCATTACTATCGCGTTTAGTATATGTTCGATTATTTAAGATATGTTGCAGGATTTTTGTTGGTTTGGTGATTTGATTCGACAACTTTATTTTTCAACTTTGGGTATATTTACAGCATCCGTATTGGGAGCTCAAACAAATCGTACCCAGCCTACTTTCTTCGCTTCTACTGAGGTAGCAACAGAGGCAGTTGCCATGCGGTTTACCGGAACTTTCCGTTGAATTCGCCCGGGCGAAACAAGAGTGCGTTTCTGTTTTCGCTTAGTGGGTTTTTCTTGTTTCGCCCTGACGAATTACACTACTAATTTCTATCGCAACACTATTGTATACGACCGCTGATTTTTAGCTTCTCTTTTACAGACATTAGTTTAGATAAGAGAGAAGCGAAATATTTTTATTTTAAATAAAAAAGCCAGGTCAAAAATACGGATCTAAAGAATCGGTTTAAGTCTTTGAACATAACCGTTAAATGATATTCACATAGCGTCAACAAAGTTTATAAAAAAAATTTTCACATTGAAGCATTTTGAATCTTAGGCTGTAGAAGCTATGTTAAAGTATGTATGTAACGTTAGAGAAAAAAGCAAGTATTATATATTTCGAAACCAATTTACTTTCTACGTGCTTCAGAACATTGCTTTTGTAAAAAAATTGGAATCCTTGGAATCGTTATCATTTTTGGAATAGCTGCAATATAATAATATGTGTGTACAATATTATTGCAAATGACTGTTCCCGCATATCGATAGATCACCTCACATTCAACTGCAGCCATTAAACAATTGGTTTCATCAACTCATCATGCTCCGGAAAAGGCTTTTTTTGGCTTTGTTTAGATTATAGGAAGCAGTTTTTTTTTTCATTTCTTCACTACATTTATTTTCCAAACCCGCAGCAAAGCATTATTAATTGAATGCATCCAGTCCGAGCGGTTCGGGCGGATCGACTCGCTGGACCTTATCGGAGTTGTGGTTACCTTACAGTGATAACTGCTAGAGAAAAATTGCAAACCATTTAACCTCATTTCCGATCAGACTTGCAACATCGCGCGCTATTTCCGACACCGTATGGATTGTTTCACCTTCTCTTAGCCTGCCAATGCGCGTTACGAGTTCGTGCTCGCATTGAATATCCTGGGCATGTATGCGTGTGTATGTGTGCAGTGGGGAGTTGTTAAATTGTCAAATTAATCCATTCAATTACATCAGCACATCAAGAGAGCAGTGGTTGTAGTTTTGTTGCTGGTACTGCCACTAAAAGCGTTTCGGAGGATGGAATCATTCTTGCTGCCGCCAGGGCATCGCTGATGAGGCTGCTGCTAGTATCAGGGAAGGCAGGGCCGAGGTACCAATCCCACATCTATGACCGGTTCTCCTCCCACACGCCCGTCATCAACCCATCGTGCGATTCAATGTATCGGGTGTTGGCCGGGAAAAAGATCGATAAATAGTCCAAACGTTTCGTTGGATTTGGGGTTGGAATGCCCGTACCACATACACACGGTATGTATCTATGTAGCGTTCCATGCCGCACCGCGTCCCCAAACCCACTCGCTCGCTTCACCAAACTCGAAGCAATCGACCACCGAAACCCATTCTAATGCAGGCGAGCGGGCCGACGTTCGTCTCTCGGACGGTGGGTATTATGTTCCGTAAGCCTCGATCCTCTTCCTTTACCGAGCCCGGATGCAAAGGACAGGATTTTATGTTTCCAGTGTGACACCGTGTGCATCGGTGCGAACCGTGTGTGTGTGTTTGTGTGTGTCACATGGACTCGGCTGGTGGCGGAATGTGTTGCCGTGTGCTAGGCGGGGTCGTATGTGCGAGTGTTCTGCATATGGGAACGTTAATTTGTGTGTGCGTGTGTGTGTATGCGTACGTGTGCAGTCGTGTGCACATTAGGTTTGGGGTTCATTGAGGTGTATAATTAAACGTACATTTAATGATGCTCCACGGGATGCCGCTTCCGCTCGTCTCACAGTGCGGGGATTTTGCCCGCAGCTTCATCCGGGACATCGAGGGCAACGGGGACGCTTATCATTCGTCTGTGTCAAGATTTTTCCTACCCGCTTTGTTATCGCTGGCGGGCCGGGGCCGAAGGCATGGAGAAGGTAAACACCGGCGTGAGAAGCTGCACCTTCAAAGCATTCAAAATAGCTGTGCAGTGAGGGAGAGATTAGGTTGTCCCAGGATCCGTAAGGAAACTGTGTGAGAAGGAAGCGTTGCCCCCCGCCCAGAGACTCCCGAAAGGCAGAGAGTTCCTTCGAATGTTGCACAATTTGCATTGAGACTACCGCTCGTGAAACTTGCACGCTTCGCATGCCGGGAAATGTGTCGGACTGTGCCATGTTTCGGGATCTCAACGGCCCATGGGAACGGGTGCGTCCCGTGTTGCCGGTGCACTACCCTTTTTCGGTGTGCTTCAGTGCGGTGCGAATCGGTCGACTCAGCAAGTTGCACTCAATGGCGAAAGTATAGCCGGCCCGGGATAATTATGCCATACGGATAGCGTATGGTTCCGATATTCACCTCTCGGCTATGGACACAGTGGATGAATCGGATATATTTTTAATTTTATTCCATTCGGAACCG
>JXWZ01000617.1:0-34158 GCA_000956215.1 Anopheles farauti No. 4
AAAGTTCTGTGATCATTTTAGTTCAAGTGTTTTCCTAAGCATTTATTATGCAGATACTGTGTCGGACAAGATAGTAATGTCGTATGTGTAAAGCTAAGGAAGTGTTAAATTATTGTAACTCGCTGATGGTGTTCCAAATCGTACCAATTGAAAGTGCGTTGCAAAGCAAGTGCGTGAGCTGCGTAGTACCGTAAATATAAAATAACGCTAGTCTAAACTAGATGTATTTAATGAAACTTTTTAGGGATTTTTAACTAGATGCTGCCGTCCTTAACTAGATACATATACAAAGCGCGCATGTGTGCGTGAGATAGATTCGTAGAAATTTTTCCCCTGATTCGACAATTGTCAAAATTATGTCGACTTTTTCGTGCCGGGTACCCAATAATATCGTCGAAGCAAATTTTTATGAATATGAACGCGTGACCACTGTTCGTTGGGTAGAAATGAGCATTTAGTTGTAACCGTTCACGTAGCAGTCAGAACTACACTTTTGTTTGCATTGATAAGCGATTATCAAAGATCTAATAATAAAATAATACCAGTAAACAGTAAAACAATTGTTGCAGTGTAACGAAGTTGTTTGTGCTTTGCAACGTTGCATTTGAGGATTATTACATGTATTCTTTCATAAAAAAGTTGACCATCAAAGCATTGTGCCAATCGCCGAGCATTCGAACGATGACTACAGCTCGCATTGGCGTGGCGCAGATGCGCTCTACAAACGATAAGCAGCATAATCTGGCACAGATACAGACAATTACGGCGCGGGCAAAGGTTAAGGATGTGCAGGTTTGTCGACAGCACAGGCTAGGTATCCTTTCAGAAGTTGCTATGACCGGTGGGATTTAGTTTATTTTCTTTCCAGAATGCTGTGACTATGTTGGAACCAGTCGTGAAGAGACGTTGAAGCTGTCGGAACCGCTTACCGGTGCTACAGTGCAGCAGTACAAGAATTTGGCTCGAGAAAATAACGTATGGCTTTCATTTGGTGGAGTTCACGAAAGCATAATCGAAAACCAGGAAGTGAAGAATATCTACAACACTCACATACTGATCAACAATGTTGGTGAGCTGGTGGCTAGCTATCGGAAGCTTCACATGTTCAACGTCATTACACCGGAGTTTAAATTTAGAGAATCGGAAACAGTGAGATCGGGCCCAGCTCTGGTTCCACCCGTCGAAACGCCGATCGGACGCCTAGGGCTACAGATTGTAAGTTTTGTAATCCGGTTATTCTAGCCACCAAAACATTTCTTCATTTGCTTGCAGTGTTACGATATGCGATTTGCCGAAGCAAGCACAATTCTGCGAAAACAAGGAGCCGACATTCTTACCTATCCTTCTGCATTTGCCGTGTCGACTGGTCGCGCACACTGGGAAGTACTGTTGCGGGCGAGAGCAATCGAAAACCAATGCTTCGTCGTCGCCGCTGCGCAGATTGGATTTCACAATAAGAAACGCGAAAGTTACGGTCACGCACTGGTGGTCAACCCATGGGGAACCATTTTAGGGCAAGCTGGCGATGAAGATTTGGATGTAGTCATTGTGGAATTAGATTTTGACAAAGTACACAGCGTGCGTTCCAACATGCCTTGTTTCGAGCATCGAAGAGACGACGTTTACAACCTGTCAGCAATCGGAGGCTTACCCAGCCAATGGAAATCGTCAAAGAAAATGCAATATTCATTCGGGGGATTTGCAATCCAGCCCGAAACGATATTCTATGAATCTGAGCACAGCTTTGCTTTCACTAACATTCGTTGCGTCGTTCCTGGGCGTAAGTTTTGCACAGCTGATTGCACTGTTTTTCATTACGACTGCTAATCATACCGATTATTCCACCTTACAGATGTGCTTGTTTCAACGAAACGTGCTGCAGCTCGTATGCCGGATCTGAGCCCAGCGCAAATAAATGATTTCTTCCAAACGGTGTGCAAGGTGCAAAAAGCAGCCGAACGGCTGTATGATGCTACCTCGTCCACTGTGACGGTGCAAGATGGTCCGGATGCTGGCCAAACCGTTTTCCACGTGCACTGTCACATAATGCCACGCCATGTGGGTGATTTTCCAGAGAACGATCAAATCTACGGGGAGTTAAACCGACACGATAAGGAACCGGAACGGCCAAGACGACCAATCGAAGAGATGGCAGCAGAAGCGACACGTTTTCGTGACATAATGTCGCGAATGGGGATATAAAAGTGATACCGCAAAATTTGAATATTTTGAGCTTTGCAAATATTATATTTTATAAAAATATAAATGCATATGTTGCATAATTCATACAACAGTTTCGGTCGTTCTTTGAATTGGTTTAAAAATCAGACTCAGACTTATATCTCTCGATAGAAGATTTTTTCTTTAATCTCAACACAATCACAAATATAATCAAGGGTTCGCTCTGTATCACGGTAATTAAAGTCGTATAATTCATTCTGGATGGGATCTTTGGCGCAACTTCTACGTTCAAATGGGGTCCATTTCATCATGACGGTTGTGGTCCACCGAGTCCGGCTCGGTAGAAAGGGTTGGATTAGATTAATTGATGTTTTGAAGAGTATCGCCCGTCCCACCTCGGGCGGGTTTTCTTCCAATCGCATAAATCATTGTTTACCGAAAAGTTTTTGTGCTTCCTCTTCACCATGCGCATAATCTTCAAGCGCCGGCGGTTATTGATATCGATTGTAAGGGAAACAATCGGCGGAGGTGTTCTCGTGGAAACGGGAAAAGAGAGTGGTCCGCAAATAGGATAATATTTTCCCAGCGGCTCTCCCACCGTATGCCTGATTTTGTATTCCAATGGCATTCCATGGCGGGTGGAAAGTTTTTTTTTTCTCGCTATGGTTGATTGCATATGTGAATGTTCGTTAGTACACATATATCATTCGTCTACTTTGAGTTCGATTTGCTTAATGCATTTTTCCCAGGAATTCGACGAAACCAGTAGTCATAGCTTAAAGCCGTCTATTGATGATTAAATTATTTCGGTTTATATCCAGCACTTCTAATTTGTAAAGTCTTGTAATAAAGTCGTATTAACACCGAAGTAATCAATGAAATGAAATTAAAAACAAACGTTTCGACATCAACCATCGTTATCGTTTCCTTATGGTAGTTGCACACGTCACATTGTATTGCTCCCATCCGATAGTCGAACAGGAATTGCTGTAAACATGTTTGTCCTCCAGTTAAGACAAAATGTGGCGTCTTTTACAGGACGACCACCGGACGATCGGAAAGTTAAGCGAGCGAAGCAAAATAAACAATTTACAAAACTTTACCGCATATGCCAGATATTCGTACTGACAAGGGAAATAGGCGGGGCAAAATATGGCCGGAGGGATAAATATTCGTGACTTACATTCACCATGAAACGGTAATCCAGTCCCTCTCAGACTCAACTCACTCTCGACACATTAAGTGGTACGGTGAAACAATATCTTACGGCAGATATCATCCATAACAACGATCCACTCGCTTCGTACGTAACTCCAACCAGTTGAAGGGTATGTTTACGGTCCATGTTGGACTTAAATTTAATAAAATTACGCCTAGCGTAGAACAAAGCAAAACTAGGACATTGGGGCATCCTTTTGCAACGCACTAACCTTCTTTTGTACGTTCGCCGTCGCTGTGACGCAGTACTCCAGTTTTTAGTTGTAGGCCGCCTTTGCAGGAAGCCTGCGAACATACAGAAAATTCATCTTCTTCCCAAAAATACTCGCCCGACGATGGCACGAGGCACAAAAAGTAAGCATTTTCGATGGTAAAATTCGTCATCCGTTTAGCAGAACAAAGGATCCGAAGATTAGGTTACGCTGCTCGTAATTAAAACGTCATCCAGGCCCGGTGAAACCATGTTTACGGCGTCGGGAGGTTTTCTACTTTTTTTTAAATCGGCTATGCACGCTAGGCTCGGCATGGCTGCGCCTCCCATTCGCCCTGACTTCCGGTGGGGCGGGATTTCATAAACAACTTAATAACGGCGGCCGTGGTCATCGTCGTCGGGTGCGTTTCGGTCTTCGGCAGGGTTTTGGTTTAATAATCATAAATTTACCTCCAGAAAACCACCAACCGATAGTGATTCTTTGGCCGCAGCGACGGTCCGACCATAATCGTTTATCGACCACATGGATACGTTTAGCGGAGAAAAGCAGCGCAAAAATCTCTCCGGGCTTTGTACCAAACATCCGGCACCCGGCATCCAAACTCTGGCAACGGAGCAATATGAGGCCTGAATACGGAAGAATTATGAGTCTGCGATGTCAGGTGAGAGCTATCGCTTGCCGCACCAGCGGTGCAGGAGATAAACAATGGCTATCGCTTTACAATCGAATCAGGGATAATGTGATAAACGAGGGGGACGGCTTCCAGAAGGACCGAAGGTTAATAAGGAAGAGTGCCACATGTGTGGTCGCGTTGTGAATTGCTGTGTGAAAAGGATACGCTGGTTTCGGACGTAGCATGACCCCGTCGCTGTATGAAAAAGGCCAAGATAATGACTTACGTCACTGTCCTCCTCGTGGCTGGTGTATTTGCGGTGTAATGTTTCCAACGCAAAGAAGCTGTACAGCGCCAATGTGTATCGGATAGGAAAGCCGTTGACGTTGTCAACATGTTTTAACTTTTCTGGTTCAACATATCGTCGTTCAAAGCTGAATGGATAAAGCTTTCAAACAGATTAAATAAAACCAACTCCCTGTTGTTCCTCTGGCTCATCCGACACGCATTGTTCGCATTGACGTGCTTGTTTAACGCTTGCTCCTCGTCACACGGTTCTTAGACAGCAACAAGAACATCGTTGAAATGATGTTTTGCTTAAACTTAGCTTTGTGCTTTGGAACTTTGCTAAATTAAACGGATTCGTGCAAAACAAGCGCCTTTGTTTGCTTTAACGCAAAGAGAATACCGGCGTCAGATGTTCACCTAACGACTTTCACCAAGTTTGGGGTAAGGAGTGTCAACCCAACAATTACTATTCGTATACGTGAGTAGATGGCTTCTGACGTTGGCTCTAATTCTATATAGCACGGCAGCGTGTTGTTTTGGTAAACATTGCACCTAAAAATAATTTACATTCATAATTACATTGTACAAAAGTGGGACAGGCAACCGCAAAGACCCGGTTTGCTCACCATTCACAAAATCGATCAAAGTGGGCTGTGCATTGGAAAGATGCGTATACCAACCAAGAGCAAAAGCTTTGGGCAAACATTCTACTCTACGAATCGATTTAAGAAGTCCGATTAAACCAAAGCGTGTGGCGAACACAAAGCCAAATGGGTAATATCACCAATATTTAAGCGGATTACACGTGGGGGATATTAGAGCTACTAAGTAGTAATTTATTCTTTGTGCAGAAGATAAATTACCTACCGCCACAGCCTGCATGACATACCAATCGTATATAATTGATCGTTGTCTGGAATGAGAAATGCAAATCCAACAGGATAATTGCATCGATTTTATGCATTTCTTAAGCCAGCAGCTCGTGTGGCCCACGGTGCGATTCCATAGCGTAATTGAAGCTAATGAAATAATTAATCCCGTATGCAACCTGCCAGCGCTCCATTTGTTGTTCGATCGGATATGCATCGACAATCGGAAGTAAATTTATCATCGGGAAAGTTCAACGTAGCGCCGATGCACGACCAAATCATCAGCAATAAACGTCTTGGGCACAGCAGCGAAGCATAAACCATCCTTTCCAGCAAATCTTCTTCTTCTGATCGGAGGAATTTACAGCGGAAAAAAACCTAAACAAAAGCGACCGTACATATCTTGCTGGCAGGCGTAATTCAATTTGCGGCAGGCAAATTAAAAACAATAATAAATTATCTTTAACCACCGACCGTCTTCGCAATACCACGGTCTGTGGCTCAGACTCTGGCTCTGGTGTTGTGGTTGTGTGCATGCGCCTGAGTGCGTAATTATATTATCAAACAAATATTTCACCCCCCGGGCTTATCATCAGCAATTGTTCGCATAAATGCTGGTTACCGGGTGCATGTATGTAGTGAGGCGAACTAACACTGCTGACAGTCGACAACAAGGGCGCGAATGGGTTTATAGTAATTTCAAATGACGACTAACGAGTGGGAGATAATTTCACCGTTAGCTTTAATTGAATCGGACAATTATATGTCGACCGGCAGTTAGCTGGAGGATGGGGAAATGGAGCGTTACAAAACTGCGAGCAATTAGAAAACGGTTGGCTACGGAACGGTGGATGGAAAACTACTGGCATCAAAGTCTTGCGCTATCAGCTAACTATTCACAAGACGGTTGGTATGCTACATATGGAACAGAAAAACAAAATATGCTTTTTCTTACCGTTTACACACAGAACAAGCGAACGATCGGCAGTAGTTCCCTTTTTCACGTGCTGAATTCTCATAAACTTTAAACGTCTTTAAATCGGAGTAAATTTACTTATTTCATAGCCATTTTGTGCAAAATAACCCAAAGAGACTGCTTCCGTTTGCGAGCAAAAGAACCGCAGATTTCGGAAATGTTGTGCATTATGAAACAAAACATGGCGGAGGCGTTTTTTTGCCACTGACGCTGTAAAAATCTAATGGCCAGCAATTTCATTTCACTAATTGATGCTGCCCAGCTCAGATGGGTTATAAGTGGTTACGATTATTTATGTTCACACATCGAAATCACGCCGGTATTGAATATCTATCGCAGCGAATATTAATTTGACAAGTCTTCCACATAATTATTCTGGTTCACAAATCTTTGCCCGAACATGCATATTTAGGTCGAGGTTTATGTGCAAACTTTCCGCATAGTACAATAGATTGATATGCAGCATGCGATGCGTTATCGCACTTATCATTGGTTAGTTTTCCAACATTATTTAATCAATAAACATTAAATACGTTGCAAAATATTGTAATCGTTTTTTATATATATATTTATATATATACAAGCACAGCAATCAATCGTTGATTGATCCATTCACCATTGGCTTTTCCGTTCTTTTTCGTATGGCGGGGTTTTGTATTTGTCCTGGAAAACGTTTCACTTTCGATAGCATCCACCGACCCCGAAATGGTATCAATAATCTTTTTCCTTGCCATGTACTTCTTTGGTTTGGTTTGTTTGTGTGTTTTTTTCTTCAGATAAAATGGTCGATCAATTCCAGTGAAAATAGCGTCGGTACTGCCAATATTTGTCAACGATTTTCCAATACGACGACACTCGGATATTGCAAATAAAGTCAAATTCGCAAATACCAACAAATAAATTATATGCGCTAAATGTTTGTTTCGGCATTTCGAGCATTTCGGAATTGCCTTCATCGGTCAAATTTAGTCGCGTTTAGGCTGTTAATGTATTCTATCGATTTCCGGAACCGAGAAATGCTTTTGCTGGGGTGCTCAAGTGGGTCGTTAAATATTTTCGATGCAGTGTTCAATCACTGCGCTGGTATTGGATTGGGGCAGAGGAGTTCGTTGAAATTATTATTCAAAACAGCACATAACATCACGTCATCGGTGCTTGACGCATTAACATATAGTTATCGAACAGAAGAGCGCAAAATTGTATCGTAATTTAATATGAGTTTACTTTCTCATGTGAAATACATCGCCATGCAAAAGGTCAAACGGCCGGAAGAGACTGTACAAATTTCACTGCGAGTTATAGCCAATTTGTGAGTTGTTTCTGCGTGGAGAATGTTGTTGTGCATGGATAAAACGCCGCTGCCTTCCCCTGGCACATGAACAAACAATGATTCGTAAAATTAAACTTGAGTTCTCGATATTCACAGAAGCCGTTCAAGAAATGAAAATCACGATGAAACATGAACATGAGATGATTTGATTACCCATGCTGTGTGTGTGTGTGTGTGTCTGTGGTGTTGCCAACACAGGAGGTTATGGAGTAATTCACACAACTCCAAGTCCACCTCAGCCCGGTTTCACACAACACAAATGTAATCGACCGGAAGTTGATGGTGGCCAAACGCTGGAGCATAAACTGTACCATCCTTGTGCCGAGTGAGTAGCAGTGTGTTTTCATGGAAACGACGATGATACAAGAGTCCCATGAGTTTCATGCGCTGTAGCTTTGGTTTATAGTTTGAGATGGTTTTAAAAGTTTTCCTGAGTAATTGTATTTCAAATATGCACTTCTACAGAAACATACATACCGTGTTCAATTAGTAAAAAAAATCCAATAGGCTTGTTTGCTCAATCTCAATCTCAATCTCAAGTTAAACTGGTTCGTACAAACACTACCATGTTCAAGCTTACTGTTCAAAATTACTAATTCACAAACTATGTCTGTGTCTTCATGATACTTCAATAGAAGTAAACCTAATTGGATATTTATATATTGCATGTAATGAATATTTCACCGGAAATCAGAAACCCATTGTGCATGGAACCTTGATTAAAATTTAATTTCCAAACATTGCTGTGATGTTCCCCAGCTCCTTGCAATACTGGGTGGTAAGATATGAGTCTTAGATGAATTTCCTAACCCAGCCACAAACTTTTCCAAACACTTGATTACACAAGCATTAGACAAAGACGAGCAACGTGCAACTTCCGACAAACAAGTGCTCTGCAGGTGAATCATTCCCAGCAGATGACAAACGTTTCTGCACGTGATTGCACAAAAACTTTCCGTTGCCGAAAAGTTAATCCTTCGCCGTTATCCATAGACGCAGCCGTCGTACGCTTCCTCAAACAACCGATTTAAACTTTAATTTCACGCGTAAAAGTATTGCAGCACGGGCGTGTCGAACTTTTGAAGCCCAATGGAGGCGCATGGTGTTTTACGCCACAAAAACGGGAACAAATTGTTCGACAAAGTGGTGCGGTGGTACGCTCCAGTAGTCTTTTTTGTACATAAATGCACAAGTTTCAACACCAACTTTTGCTTCACTTTAATCTTCCCAATATATTCATCATGCTGTCCTTGAATACGGGGCGGCATGTATATGCGTGTACGTCTGTGTGTATTGCACCTCGTCTCTCAACACACGCATAACAGATTGTGTGTAAATACAAAACATGCGTCTCTTATAACAACAAAAGTTCCTGCAAATGTATTGCTTCCCATATGCATGCAGCAAAACTATCACGGCTGCCTTGAGGTTGCTATCGCATCCAACACAAGTCTACACGCAAAAGACCGTCGCCGAGTCAGTGGATGACGTGCCGATGCGTGAAGCCGGCCGCCACGCTGGCGTCTTGGTGTGCACATTTTGGAGTGATTTTCTCGCATTTCACCCGCAACAGTTTATGTTAACCATTAACGGCACTTGTATGTGAATGGGTGTCTGTATGTGTGAGTGAGTGTCTGTGTGTATGAGGATTATCTGTACTATCGTTCAACAGCTGGAAGCACGTGCTGGATGGGTGAGCTCATAGCTACAAGGGAGGCTTTCTTATTTACACGCTCATTTTCCACACTTTCCATTTTGGAGCATCAACACGACAGCCCAGCGCGATGTAAAGGAAAGTGGTAGGAGAAAGGAGCAAGAAAAAAACCTAATCTTAAGTCCCCTTTTGAATACACTCTTCTCGTCTATCCGTAACCGGTTTCAGTTGCTCTTCTGTGTTGTTAAAGGAACACACTTGTTGAATGTTTTTATCCAACAGCGTCAACAGCTGGCAGCAGCAGCGAGATGGACGTATTCGGTTGCCAAATGTAAAAGAGAACTTTGCTCGCTGGAGAGCACAGCAATATCGTTCGGCTCTCTCTATCTCTATCGCACTCTTCTCTCACTTTTTACGCGTGACATTACACTCACCAAATACAAGACATCTTTCTGCAAAAGAAAAAAACAAACAGATTGTCTAGATTATTTCTCTCATCGCACTCTTTCAACAGAGGTAGTCAATAACAATTTAGTACAAATTATCACATTTTCAAGTAAATAAAAAACTTTTTTCTACTACAAGTTGTACCCAGTGTTATTAGTATATCTACAGCTAGGAACAAATGTTCTGTAAGCCTCACTATCTTCGGCGAATTCATAGCTACCGTCGAAAACCCCTGCTTGCTACCGTTTTAGTACAACCCGAGCGAGCCAAGTGATGCTTGCGGTTGTACTAAATTCTCCTATCAATGGAAGATTGCGTACAAATGGTAGCTCCTATCAACCTGTATCAGCGCCGACGGTGTCAGTTACGCCACGGTACCGGACTGCGTAAGGTCGAGCGTCTCTGCAATTCCGCAGTAGTTCCACGGATAACCGGTACGGTACGTTATGATATCAATCCACGGTCTCGAAATACTATTGTTCGAACGTTAGAAATTGTGATACTGTTAAGAGTGTGCCAGCATTAACGGGCATGATAAGTGAAAGTGAACTAGAGTTAATTCGTGAAAATTTAATTAAAAATGGTACAAACCATGGTACAAGTTTATGTGAATAACAACAATTTTTTAAAATAAATACAACACAACGATCGAATATGAATGGTGCGACAGTGACAGGGAGCATTTAAACAAACAGGGAGCTGCTAAAACAAAGTATACAAAGTATACAAATGCTTCAGCAAAAACTATATCGGTAAATAAAATCCCCAGGATTTTTGTTTTTTACTCTCTATGAACCACCAAACAAAAAATAACCAAACAAACAAACCACAAAACATCGCTCGTTTCCGGTCGCTCCAACGGCGCTAGCAAACTCAACGAGGTAAGTAAATAAGCCGTCGGTGGGTTTATTCTGTGGGATTTAAGGTTTTAGTTCAGCACCGGCTGCATACAACAAGTGGCGTCGGCTGCTTGCCCCGTGGGCACTTTTCTGCCGAGCTGAGCAGTCTCCTGTCTACTCAACTACCCTCCTCCGTAGTTGGGGCACCCTTCTTGCACTCTTGCTGTTCCGCGAAATCCTGTGTGCAACCCGTGCGGTTTAACGGCATCAACATGAACTTCCGCCAGCGCTGAGCTTTGTTGCATACAAACACATTGCACAAGTATATGAACAAAAAAAAAACGACGAAGAGTAAAGCCTCGTGTACCTCACGTCACGCCTGCTCTGCCGCTGCACGCTGCGGTCAAACGCAAGGCAACACGTTTTCGCACCGAACGTACAAGTTATTGTACATTCAAAATCCTGCACCCACCACCTTCCCCCGGGGAAATGCTGTTCTCCTTCCCGGATGAAGATGAGAAGATGAGATGACATGTTTTTCAAACAAACCCACCCCTTCTCCATGATATGCTGTGCCCCATTTTGGGTAGCGTTTTTTCAAAAAGCTTTAATGAATAATGAAATAAATAATTCGATTAGGTGCACC
Organism: Anopheles farauti No. 4; assembly: GCA_000956215.1. Classification (NCBI taxonomy): domain Eukaryota; kingdom Metazoa; phylum Arthropoda; class Insecta; order Diptera; family Culicidae; genus Anopheles; species Anopheles farauti No. 4. The sequence continues at coordinate 11,274 of JXWZ01000617.1, forward strand.
AAAAACCCCTTCTCTTTTGGGAGCACAAATCTGCTAGCCTAGTGTGACTTTAAAGATTGGGTCATTAGGCAGGCAGGGGTTGAGCAGAAAATGGCCAGTAAAAACTGTGCTTTAACATCTCCGCATAAATTGCTCTCATATGCAGCCGTCAGACGATAAATGCAACATGCACATGGGAGACGCCGCTCAATCTTTCTGCCGCACGTCTCAAAGAACGTCTGGTTTTGTTTCCGCTCGGCAACAAAAGGCTCCCGGCGCCCGGAGAACAGAACAGCAACAGAAACAAAAGCAGGAAAAGTTCATCCAAACCAATCCCTTCCCGCTGCCGGTGTGGAAAAAGTCAAACTACAGCTTGATGATGTATTGTTCCACTGCTGTTTCCGCTCAGCAAATAACGGCCGCGACGACGCTGTGGTCGGCGTATATGTCCGGAGAGGGTGTGTTTGTGCAAGCAGAGTTCAATTAAAGAACATCATCATCATCAGCAACAGCAGCAGCAGAGCCAGAAGTAGGCTCTGAAGTCTCTGGCCGAAGTTTCCCTAACGCTCGGCATAAACGCCGAGGAACCGTGAAGTAAAAACAAGCAAACTTCAGGACCACCCGTTGGGAGCAGCATATGTTGGCGACGTGCGCTTAATTGAAATTGATTTTTCTTTGCCACCGACACCGCGCCACCAGTCAGATTCGATCTCCACGATGGGCACGTGTGCTTGTTTGTGTGTGTATGTGTGTATGGGGGATGGCTGGTGGTACGAGAGCGCGTGGCTATGTACGCACATTTAATAATGATAAAGACATCATTGGCGATGGTGTTAGCGGTGCTGGATGGATTATGGGCCGATGCGAACGGGCCGGGCGACCAATAATGGCGAAAAGTGTAGATTAGTGCGCCTTGCACTCACCGAAGGACACGATCGGGCAGCGTCTCGCTGATGTAGGGAGGATTGTTGTTTTTTTTTCACGTTTTGTCCCATTTTCCGGGTTTTTATTGTTTGTTGCTCTACGGTTTGTCTAACGCGTTAAGTCTAATGGATTTCAAACTATGTTTGAAGAGTAATCACCGGCTGCAGCCTGATGACCTTGCCAGAAAGGCAATTACCGAGTTCTGTACGTGCAGAAATGGTGTGAAAAGCCAAAATTACGGTGTCGCATAAAAAGATTTACGGATTGCTGCGGGCGTGTAATACTCTTTGAAGCTGACGAAATTTGCCGTTTAAAAGCTGTTTTCGGTATGTTTGCTTTAGGAGGGGAGTTTGATCAAACACAAAAAGAAACTATTCTTGGCAACAAAACGGCAAAAGTATTAGCTCGTACACCATGTCTCTCCAGACGAGGTGCAGCTGGTTTACGAGCTCTCCTAGTGTTTGTTGTTATTATCAAGCTAACCGCCGCTGATGTTGCTGGTTGGGAATGGTTTTGTTATAGCTTCTGTATTAAATCGACCCTGGCCCTGGGAACAGCGAACCAAAGGTGAAATTGTTAATTAAAACTTTTCCTCAATCAAACCTTTAAGGTGTGTGTGTGTGTGTGTGTGTTTTGTACATATTTTGGTCTACTTCCCAGACGCAGGCCTACTACTTCCGTCTGTTCTAAGGTCTACAGAAACTACACAGGTCACAAGCACAATTTTTCTGCTACATTGCACAAATTGGTTATAACACGCCCATTCAACTACATTTTTATGACTGTATGTAGCAATTTCACGGGGCAAAGAAGAAAGTCAACATGTTGTGGCTCAGCAACAAAACCACCGTTCATGCGCTTTCGCATCCGCAATGCAAGAAAGCATGGCTTACTTAGATTCATTCGTTAACGTTACACCTAAGGGACAAAAAACAAAATGTGTTGCTCAGCTTCATTGCCTTCCCCACCCTCCCTTTACAGAGACGATGCGTGCAGTGCAAACAGGATTGAGCAAAACTGGATTTGATAGAGTGTTGCAATCAATTTAATTTTCCCTAATTGAGTACATGTGTCACACGTTATCCGGCACCGCCTCGGCAAATAATTGATAGAAGAAGATTCCGTTCAATTCTGTTTCGTTCGGTGCCGTCGACGAGGAGCCGGCTTCTTGTTATGCTACCACTTGGTAGTGCACTTGGGTGGCATGTATTGTGTATTGCGGAATAAAATGCTACCGATGCATCGTTTCAATCGAGAGCGAGAGCTCTTCAAACGGGGTCCACGGGGTAGCGCTCGTGTCCGTATCCGTGTAGCAAACTCAATTGCAGCAAACAATAAACGGAAGATGGACCACGTATTGTGAAGATAAATTATACACCAGTCGTTGCCTCGGTGCTCTGCACGGTTTCGACTGCTGGAGTGCAGCGGATGGCTTCATTCCGCCCGAATGCACCGGAAAAGCTACCATTGATTCTTTAGAAACGTACATTGGTAATATGATCGGAATCTGTGCGCGAATGCTGGACCAATGTCGGTGACGAGCGTGGTTATAAAAAAATCACTAGAAAGCTACAGATGAAAGCGAACATACCGAGCGCATAAACTAGCGCTCAACTTTTCCCTCCGAAAGGAGTTCATTGGAATGGAAATATGTTCCGTAACAAGGATTTTATTTAACGTAATTGTTTTTGAATAAAAATCAGCAATTCATTTAAATATTTTTACTGCAATGTCAGCTCACTTTCTTACAATATCTTTCTTAATTATAAACTATGTTACCATGTGCTCGCGTAACACTTCTCACGGTATTTCTCTTCATTGGGCCAGAAGATAATTAATTCGCAGCTCATAAACAACGCTTCGGGATCGAGTCAGTGTGTTCGATAGGTTTGTAGTGTGCCAAACGTGCTCGGACGCTCTATATATAGAGAGTGCACCATACCACATACACAAACGCCCATCATCTACGGCCGCTGCCCTTTCCAGATATCTTTACCTTCACGCAATATACCAGGATCGATACCAGCAAACTGGGGCAAGACGCGCTAAGAAATCACCGGAACAAAGGAAATGAAATTTCGCTATGAAATGGATCTGTAACGGAGAACGTCTGTCAGTAGCAGCCAAAACTGGCGGAACCTGAACCCGATGCACTATGGACGATGTTAAGCGATCTCGCTTTAATCGCCTGTAGTCATCCGCAAGATGTGTTATCATCTTGGATGACTCGTGAGTTTCTTCAACACGAATGACAGTTTTACGGCACTTGTCATCGAGTAGAGGAAAAAATTATGTTGAATATTCGTTTGCTAGCTCGATCGATCATGGACAAATGCAGCACCGATGTAACCGGTATTCATATTAATTATTCACCATAGCGCATCATCATGATGGTTGGTTTCTGGTAGATGTATGTATGCTTTTAAAAGTGTTTGCTCATGCTTCCTTCCTCCTTTTGCCACAAGAGAATCTTTAATTGCAAATATCTACGAGCAGCTATTTGCTTTTGATGAAATATTCGAGCCACGTAATTTTGAGAATGGTATATTCTCAAGTCAGCAAAAAACGATCCCTGGAGGAACATTCGGAACCCAGCTGTAGAAATAGGGCGTTCGCACAAAACGCTTCCCGCATCGCGCGAGTTGCACCGCACTAAAAATGGAACACCAGCGACTATTTGCAGATCCGTTTCATCGTTGGTTTATGCTGATCAAGCTCACACGTGTTATGTATAACCACAAAAAATAAACGAAACCTTTCCTACTAATCTTGGAAGAACAAAAATTTAGATTTTTGCACGAACGGTCTGTGGTGAAATTCTTCGCAGAAGAAAAGATTCACAGAAGCTAATGACTGTAATTGAAAGGAAGGTCCATGAAGAAGCTAATCGATTCGATCCTATTCATTAATGTAATTCATCAAATTGTCAAATGAAATTAGCTGCATTAAAAACGCTCGCACACGGTCGCCTTCGAAAACCCTGTTTAATCCTCGAGAACCCGTAAAAGGTCAGGAAGTGGAAAGTTAAATGCCACTCCTTTATCCGAAATAAGGGTGAGACGAGGGGTGGAGGTTCGGTGACTCGAAGCAACTTTGGTGACCTCGTGGCACCCGGAGGGTAGATATCAGCGCTTATTATCATGTCGATACGGCTGAGCGTTATTTTTTGCACACGACCTTTACCGCTTACACAAACGTTAGCTCCATCGCCCATTGGCGGTGGGCGGATATAGGACGCAGGACACTACACAAGAAGTATCTGTTTCCGGGGCGGGGCGAGAATGCGATGAAGAGTGATTTGGGTCACACGAAAACAGTCAGCAGTGCGTCGGAATGTCATCATCGTTGGGAAATACCGGGTGAAATCTGCCGTTTTACGCCTCGTTTCATATTTTATAAGTTGTTTTAGGACATTGTCGGTCTCTTTGCGCCGTGATCTTAGTGAATGGGGGAAGGGGAGGGTCCACTCGGGTCGGTGGTACTTATTACGGAAGTAGCATAATAATGATAAAAGTTTACGTGTCCCACAAACGGCCACTAGGCAAGCACTAGTTGGAGTAGGCTGTCGGGAGTTATTACAACATACCTTGAATAAAGTATGCAGAGGGTTTTTTTACTATGTCAGTAGAAATTTTTGGCCACTTGTAAGTGCTTTTAACCACATGTTGCTGAAATTATTTTATGCATGACATGTTTTTACCGTAAAGGATGGTAAAAAAAACCTAAGTGATGAAATTTTCAGAAACATAAACAAGCAACTTGTCGATCGTAGAAGGCCATTTGTTGTGACACTGAGAACTTTTATCTGCATAAAAACATCATTCTCTGCGGTTTTAACAAATTCGAACGCATTAATATTGAAAGCAAATCGTTTTCCCCTCCAAAAATAGCACCTACCAGTGAAGCTCTAGCTTGAACGGGTTATATTTCTGTTACCGAGCTATCATCACGCTCGTCACTTCTGACCGCACTTTAAAAAAGTGCATACAAGGCTGACGAGGTGATGGATGATTTATGGCGCGCGAAAATTGCTTCGTCAGCAAATTCTCATACGTTGCGTGCGGTTGTGGTCATCCCTGTCCAGCGGACCCACCGTTGCATTTTCATCATTTTATGAATGATTGCTCGGAAAATCTTGGCAGTGAAAGATGTAAACCGTTTGTTGCCTGATCGGTGATCCGTCTGAGTCGTATGGAACGAGCGGCATGTTTGCTTAAAATGTCTGAATAAAATAAAACAAACTGGCGACATGACGGAGATTCTTCCGAGTATCCCATTGTTGCATCGCTCGCGCAAACAGTGCGGTGGGCATGTGAAATAAGACAAAAACTCGAAATACACTTCATTCATCTATCCAATCTATTCTTCCCACGCGCTCATTGAGTTCTTATTTCTTATGCCGAGGAAAAGGAAGCGGCACTTTCCGCCAGATGAATTAGTATGTCAGGTCTGGTCGAGTTTTGTGATGATTTATTTGTTGCGGGTTGCGGGATGGGGTGCAAACAACTGCAAACTGAAAGAAAAATGCCTTTTCAGCGACCAATCATCTGTGGTTGTGTTATGTTTGTCTATCTTGACACATCTTTTTACTCATTCAATTCACTGTTTTATGCCGTGGGCTTCTATTCGAGCAAACAATGTCCTCGCACTCACGGTAGATCGCTTATCGCTTTTCACCAAAAAGAACTCGCTAAAATTGCTCCGAGGTGCGTTGGTGAGGTTAGGAAGCTACGTGGCTAGGAATATAATTTTGTTACAATTTTTTAAGAAAGCCCCCAGGCGTCTGCAGCCTCCCGGTGGCATGACTGTCGTATAGAATCCCCGTGTCTATAAGGAGACACCTTTTTTCACGGACTGGAGGCTTCGTTTTATTCCTTTCGCCGGTATTAAATATCATTCGGAATTGTTTTCGTCGTCCGTTCGCCGCAGGTTCGTGTCAGTGATAAATAACGTGGCACGATGTGACGCGTAGATTGTGAGTTGCGTGGTAAGAGAGAAATAGAGAGAGAGAGATATATATATATATATAAAGAAGAAGAAAAAAAAACAGAGAGAAAGCTAACGAAAGGAACCGCGAAGCCAAACCGAAGCCACGCCGGTGGGCGGACGGATGGACCGGCATGATCTACGATGTCGTGCGAGTCACTTCTGGCAGCGCAGGGACACCCACACCAAAAAGATAAGCGGTGCTGACAGGTGGCGTGTTGTGTTGTGTTGTGTTCTGTGATGTTAGCCGTGCGGTGGATCCGTTTGAGAAGAGTCTACAGCACTACCATGGGAAGCCACAGCGATATCAATGACTCAAATTGTATTATTCAAATTGCAAATGCCATCCACAGCTGAAAATCTAAGGTTCGCGGTGAGAAGCCCGCGTTGGAAATTGGGAAAATCTGCACGAGAAACGAAGAACGGTAGAAGAGCATTGAATTCGGGCGAATATATCAATATCAGCATTGCCGGGATTCGCGCGAATTGTGAGGTTTCTATCAATTGATTCACTTTGCGTTGATTAGCACAGCCAATGCTTTTTGCGTAAAGCCTACATTTTTTTCTCGACGCGGGCGAACTCATAGCAGTGTCAATCATGACGCCGAAATAATAATGGAATACACGTTAGCGTCCATCCAGCCATCAGTTCAGAATGATGGAAAATAGATAATCTTTATTTTGCCATCTGACATTGCGCAGATGAGATGGGAGACTGTTTTTTTTTTGCTCGATTTTTGGAAATTTCATTACAACATAAGCTGCCTAATTTGGTGGGCTTATAAGGGGTGTACCAACAAATCTTGTTGAACTTTGCTGTTGTGCAGATAATATTGGTAAACTAGCTTTGATACATAATGCAATTTGTTATTATCTGTGCGAGACAATCACATCACATCGTATCACTCTTCCCAGTCATTATTCGCCAGCAGGCAGCGATGGGTTTTCGCCCCCATTTAATATTTCACTACACTCCGAAACTCACAAGCGCAAGCAATCAGAATTGGTAAACATCAATTGTGACGATGGCTTTGTGAAAGCTCCTGCGGGTATCCCTAGCAGGAAGTGGTTGTTTGTGAATCTATTTAAGCATTCTTCCGCTGGCCTTATCGCTGGGCGGCAATTTGGAAGATTATTCCAGAAAGGCTATTTTCAGCCGGTGGACGTACGGCTCGACGGATGGGTCGGTCCCCATTAGCCGACAGCCGAGGGCGCTATTGGATAGCGATTGAAGCGCAATCGAATTGGCCGAACGGCCAAAAGTGTAATATTTTGGTAAAACTTTCACTACCGAGAGCGGCCATTTGGTCGGTCGCCCCAGGGGCAGCAACATGTCGGTGGCCATCGGTTGAAATCAATAATGGTTTAGCAAGCCGGAAGATGTTAACTTACTGCTCGAGGGCTTTCATTTGGACATGGTGCGATGACGTACATTTGGACGGGACGGCTCGAGGTAAGTCAGCCACAATGACGACACCGACGGAGGATCTATTCTATTTACTGCTCTATTTGACTCTTTTCAACACACGCTAAACAGAGCCTGCTCAACACACGCTGCTTTTACTACGAGTTTGGCAAAAGTTTTCGGTTAATCCGTCAGTTTGTTTAGGAAGTAATTTAGTCAACGAGCTGGAAAACAATTCAACAGCTGCCTGAAGCTTGGTGCTACTAAACGAAGGTGTTGTATTTCGATTTTTTTGTCGCTGCAATTTGTTTCCTTATTGTGTGAAACGAATCGGGCAAGTCAAGGAGAGGGAGTTTTTTTAACCCATTTTTCGCAAACCTTTTTATTTAAAATTTATCTCAAGACGTGGAAGAAAGCCATACAGCGAAAGCAAAAGCAGAACGCAAAAGCAACACAATACAACATGTATTGTCTTTTGGGAGGAAGTTAAAGTAAAGCGTAAGGTTCATTTCGCTCTAGTGCGCTTCTGAGCAGCTTGGAGGTGAGCCGCTAGGTGTTCGGGTGGTAAAAGTTAAATTGATTTTTTCCGCCCAACGTACGCTGGGGTTTTCAATTGTAGGGATTTCGGCACTCGATATGAACTGGAAATTGGTGTTTCCGTGGAATAAAAGAAACGGTTCTGATGCAAGAGAAAATAAAAAAAACCAACATCACGCCCTGATTATTTCCGTCAAACCGTTTATGTAGATGTATTTACATAATGTTCCATTGTGTTAGGTTAAATGTTATTATTTTGCTTATTTGCGTTTCTTCCGATCGGCTAGATTACTGCAGAAGAAGAACGGTCTACTTGTTTTTATCTGGCCCGTTGGATTTGGTGTGAACAACTTATGCGATAGACTTGAAAAATAATCCCACCAATGAACATACGCATATGGGAAATGTGGGAAATATGGACATGTGTATTGCTTCTTAGTGGAGCAATCGTCGTAAATATCGGTCGTTCCGGGTAGAGGGATCCAAATTTACTTCAATTCAATTCCGTAATCAACTCTAGCTACCATTACTCAAATGTAATACCATCGCATGGCATTTGGAAATGTAATTCTCTACTGGGTGGAACCACCTTCCTGATCAGGTAAATCCTCTAGCAGGACAATATGGATTCACACATCGGAATGTGATTTTCGTTGTCAAATCTATTGTCTACGTGTAGGAAGATATTTCAATGACCGGCGTTTGCAGATCCATTTCCAGCGAATCGGCTTCATCACGGTCCCCATCAGATCTCCATCTCAGCCGCAAGTCACATCGAATCTCATGATCTTGGTAGAACATGGATTGTTTACTTGTTTGTTTTTTTTCTCTCTTTGGTGCTATCATGCATACCACCACTAGCATCCCTTTTGGGACAGCAGTGGACAGATGCGTGTTCTGGTCGATGATGGTCTGTGAAAATAATACTGTTAGGCAAAAAATATACCCTTCAATAAAGTAACGAGCACTTCATAACAGATGGCATGCCAGGGCTGGAAGCACCCTAAAACGTAAACAAATGCTCGTTGAATAAGCTCGGAAGGTGGAAGACACGGGGATGAAATCAATGTTTTATATATGTTTTTTGGCAAATCCATAAAAATCATACCATCAGGACGTAGAAGCCCAGACTCAGGTGGCTATCAAAGCCCACATCATCAGGTACGCGACGGTATCTGGTGGGTGATGGGTGAGGCTCGCAATTGAATCAGCAACCGTAGCGTCATATCGCATATATAACATTAAGGTCCATCAAGAGACCATTCAGTAGACTCTTGGTCGAAATCACACGGTTCCCAGCGAACCGGGATGAAAGTGGAATTTGAACGAGTCAATTGCGACTGACAAGAGACGGCAAACAAATAATCCGTTTCTGCTAACAAAGAATCCATTCGTTCGCAACCTGTGGTACAATAGCTCCCCAATGATCCTTCAGTCCTTGCTGCACTCTCTCACGACGGTAAGTATAATGTAAGAATAATGAAGCTTTTACCATCGGTGCTTAAAATTCAGCGAATTATATTTCTCCGGAAAATGAGCGCACAATTCATCACAATCAGGCTGTGTGGGAAGCTGTAAATGTCGTTAATATGAGCGAGTGACGCGATAATCCGTCGAAGATGCTAAATATCGAGTGAGTAAAAGAGAAATCCATACCACCGCTTACAACGACGACTGCCATCAATCGACAAAAGCTGCCTCCCACAGGAGAAAAAAAAACAACATTCAGCACTTCAACACTGTTAAGAGGCTGGCAGGCGCTAAGAGGCGTATAGCAACGCCGGATAAACGGTTTGTTTGTTTATTTACACACAGCCAACAAACAACAAGCTTCGAAGAAGATCTTACGGCTGTTCTTTTTTGTTTTGAAACACGCTGAACAACTTCCATTCGATTCCTTGGAACTTCCATTCCAAACAGTATGCTGTCCGTGTGTGCCCGTTGAGAGTCTAAGCGGAAAGTATGCAAACTGTAAACAATTTCCGCTCAAGAAGCCTTTCACTTCCTTCGCGTAGCAGTTGTCCAGAATTGTATTTATGGCGCTGATTGATCTATCAAATCAAGCGACGAAAGTCATCGCGAAAAGAAGCATCCCGCGTAACCAACCGATACTGCGTCTCCGTCTGTCAGCTGTCAGACACTTCGATGTGGCGTTTTCGTCATCGCGTGTTCTTTGCTGTTTTGCTTTGTTCCTTTATACGTGCGACGTCGTAGTTGACGAAAATTGACAGTGATTTATTTGTCGTATAGAACGAGCCCGCATGATTGCTTCATTATGCACCGAAAGGAGCACATGAGACACGGCTGGCGGAAAATAAAATTTGCATGCGCACGTTTAAAAAAAAAATTGTTCGAATAAATGAGGATTTTCGTGCTGATATTTCAATAAAAGTATTCCTCAAAGCTAACCAATTGTCGTCATTTAGATTGAAAGCTAAGTACAAATGTACAAAACTTCCAGATGGGCTACTACGATCTCATTTTCATCTTTCTTCAGGGCGCGTAAACAACCCATGTTTCGTGCTGCTTAATGACGAAATGCACTACACGGTCAGGTCGCAATTTATTGGCATGTTTTTAAAACGCTTACATTAAATATTCCGGAAGGTTTAATGGCTGCTTGAATTAATGATACAATGTAATTAATGATCCTCACGCTCCAAGGCTTCAGGTAGCTTTCAACAGGTGTAGGGTGTTTTTATTCAATTATTGTGTGCGCAATTAGTAGGTGATTAAAAATAAATATCTATAAAAAAACTTTCATATTTGCTTCACCCTACGATTCCGATGGCTAATGAGAACAATTGAATTACGGTTCACATACATTTTACACCCTGTTATGCACCCCTAAGCGCATTCGCAGCCATATTCATTTCGTTTTCAACGTTTTGCCATTAAAATTAAATATAAAATGATCTCCTTCACCGAAGTGATAATTCCTGTAACAAATGAAACATGAAAAATCCTCATCGGTTAGCTATTAATTCTACTTCCGATATTCCACTTTTCCATATGCACCATATCACGCATTGTGCGGGCGACATTTTTACGGTACCATATCCACCACCACATGGTGCATTTTGACAATGTCCTGATGCCTGTTGGTCTTTTGTTTCAATACCACAGCCGCCTGGCTCGGAATGAAATGGGATTGTTTCCCGTCGCCTGCTCTGGGATGCACGAACTAGGTCGCAGAAACGAAGGTAACCAAATATTCGAACGTTTTCCATGTCATCAAGCGCTCCGAAACATGTTCAGTGATTCTTAATGCACAATAGCCATGCCGTCGAGCTGTGCCTAAAAATAGTCGATTTCGTTGCTGGGTTCCCTTCGTAGCTAGGTTTCGTGTGTCTCCGTTACAGGGAATTTCATTTCCCTTGCCGTGAAAAAGCGCCGCCAATCATCCGACTCGGTGTGGAAACAATGAAACTCGTTCGTTTTTGCTAATGGATCGATTCAGGGATCGAGGTTTCGAGTGTTAGCTTTCCTCGTCGAAGGTAAGCAACGAGGATGAGGATACGACGGGAGTATCACTGGAGCCTAGAGAGTGTGTGCAACGCTGGTCATAAATCGGATCGGAGCAAATCGAAACCTGAAACATATAACATAACATATTAGACAGGTTTTCATTTCATAGTATTGAATTTTTTTTTCGAATAATGAACCCATGCTCTTAGATAAATGCGCGGATTTTTTTCGATTCCCAATGGTAGTGAGAAGTTTGTAATTTCTTGCCAAAAATGTGTAATTCAAGCTGTATTTTCACAAAAAAATGTTTTTTTCTACTGATTCCCGTACATTTCCAGTAGTGCAGATAACATGTATACATGTACTTGTCACTGATTTCTCCTTGCAACATCTTCCATTGCTAAGCACAGGAAAACGATTTTCTATTGCAATACTTTGTGGAAGCATAGGACGGTACACATATAGAGGAGGGGAAAAACGGAAGTATTTATTTGCGTCCCCCAGGAGCAGCATTCCATTTTCCTCTCGCTAAACACCGACATCTAACACGCACGGATATATTTTCTTGTCATCCTATTTGCTATTATCGTACAAGCGTGCAAGGAGCGAATAGAAAAATCACACTACCAACAATGCGTGACTCCCCCAGCGAAAGGTTTCTACGACGAGTATTTACAGTGGAATGTTGTGAGCGCTCTCATTCGAAGAAATTACGTTAAAACCTCTTCCTTTCTTTTGCTTTCTGTACCGAAGTTGTAGTTTACCGATCGAGCGCCGTACATATCCGGCACTGGCATAAGATTGACAAACCCATCAAAGGATGTCGGGAAGACTGATGGAAAAACGACTTCCTTCTCCTTTCCAACTCCCCTATAGCATGCTTGACGGTAGACACGTTTCTGTTTATGCCAATCGGGATGAAAAAGCTTTTCGTTCTTCGTTCACAAAAAAAGAGAGATAAGGTCTTCCAAGCCAGGTAGCTTTCATAGTGCGGTGTGTGTGAATTTGATGAGTAAAAAAAGATTTTAAATCGAGTGGAAATGTCAACAAGGAATGGGGGATAATTGTGACGAGGTAGTAGATAAGGGGTCTGACATCCTTGACAAAGAGTTCGTGTAAGATGTTTAGTTAGGACTCTTTAGGAATTGGGGTTGAGCATTCTTCAACGGTCTTTTCGTGTTAAATAAATGTTTTGATTATATTCACAGGCTACTCGACCTCGCCGGAATGCGATTAAAAGGAGACGAAATGTACTCACTCTCGGCGTGAAAGAGCAATATTTATGTTTGAATTACATGTCCCACGGGAAAGTCTCCTTTAAAAAAACACATACACACACAATTTCATGTGCCATTAGCCTTAAAAAGGCGCGTAGAAACTATTCATAAACAAACAAAAAATAGTATCCATAACGTAGATTACAATCTGCGAAATATTCACGATGACAAAGCCTGTTGTGCAACGAAAAACTATCACAACATCCACCTAGCATCATTTGCAAGCATGGCTTTCAAGCAAAAATAAAAAAAAACAACCATTTCTTCTGCAGAGCTTTTTACTTAGTGTGCTGCGATGGTGAGAGGAAAAAAAAACAAAAAGTTTTGCTACCTCGTTAAAGCCGCGCATCTTTAATGCATTGCCCCGAGTGGCGTGTAAACAGACACCTGAAGTGAGAAACTTTCTCCCGATGGTTTTGACACCTTCTCGAACCTTTTCCCACTGATGGTGTTCGGTGATAAATGATCCACTTCATACGCGAGGCCAACCTTATAGGCTAGCTACTAGGGGAGGTGTGAAGTTTGGCCGTACACACGGTACCACACACTAATCACGGATCAGTTTCGGGGCTTTCGAGTCGTAAATTATGAGCATCGTTTATCATCACACCTTGTGCCTGGTTGCGTTCGATGTGCCAACGGAACGAACGATTTGACACTAACTTCTTGAGCCACTTTTAGGCGGCGTGCTTAGCAGCCACAAGTACCATTACAACTACCGCTGCTTCGGCAAGGCTCCGAATGGTGACAAAGAGATGCAAAGCAAGATGAAAAATCGATCGTCGAAAAGCCTGACGCAGAATAGAACACGGAAAGAAACGTACCGAGACCCCAGTTGTTGGTTGGTATTGAAAACCAAACGACCCAACTGGCACGCACACGTTTCCACTTTTCCATCTCAGCAGAGCATGCGAGCAGTTTTGGAGAAGTGATACACTTTTCCGCTCTGTTTCCACCAAACGCTCTAATGAAAATGAGGAAAAAGTCGGGAAATCACGACCGCCCAAAAAAAGGGCTTCATCAAAAGCTCCGACGCAGACAGCGGTAATGCTGTCGCGATGCTGTGCTAACATCGTTTCGGGGAAGTTGTGTGAAAAATTCAATGGAAGCGCGTCAAACACGCACGTTGAGAATTTAATGAGCAACCAAGGGCACGATGGTTCGGAGAAGCGATGAGACCGACCGCTACCGTCGGTTAATAAGCAATGATCCATGCACGAGAGAATGTCAGCCTCCGTCGTGTGGGATTGGGGTATGGGAGAGATTTACCGCCCTGGACGGGAATATAATCCTGCAATCCATGCAATGTTAGCTTTAACTTGCTGTTAAAGCTTACATAAATGCAGCACCTTCGTACAGATTGATGAACTGCTGCTCTCACCAACTGCTATGACACAACCACAATCCGGTCTGATCACACGCACACACAGAAACGAAACCAGCTCTGACAACCATTCTGTCCTCAAGTGGGATCGAAATAAGATTATGCGCCATGCCATCGAAACCTTCTCGACATTGTGTAAATGTTTAATAGTTGAAGCGTTTTATCCCCGAAGCAAAACCCGTACGTGACACCGGCAGATAATATGATAATGGCACCGAAGCATTAGCCTGAGGATTGGATTGGTTTATTTCATTTTTTTTCTGCATACCGGCTCTGTGCGTGCGACGTCGTTATTAATTCCGTAAACGTCGGCTCTTACATTCGTTAGCGAAAAGTACAAACTACACTTATCCTTTCACTGAACACAACCGGCAGCGATCGAATGGACGATGGGAATTTCAGATTCTGCGATTCAGCTGTTTGATTTCTCTTTTATTTTTGCTTCTCCTCTATTAAATACTCTTCAGACTAATAAAGGATTAGAAGGCTATGCCATTTTTTGGGAAAACCGCACGGCACGCTCGATTGCTTCATTTGACTCATAAAAAAAATAACCAACATTAACGAATCCTTTCAAGCAACAGTAATTGGGAAACACGCGATAATGAGCTATGCTGATCAAATATTAATTAAATTCAACCACCTCGCCAGTTAGAATTTTCATTAAAGCAACCGCCCTTTCGTTGTACGCTTTTTTCATTTTTAACAATTGAATGAAATTTCACATCAAACGGTAAATTTTTGATAAAACAACGAAAATTCGTACAGTGAATGTGCGGTCGCATAGTGGCTTCCATTTTGGAATACGAAAAGCACCATCGGGTGTGATAGTACATGTCAAAATTAGAAAAAATCGCGTACCGAACCATCGCCATTGGAGATTGAGTTTAATGAGATGAGTCACGAGCGATCTCTGGCGCCATTTTATAAAGCAGAAAAAATTACCGTCCCACTTAAACCCATCCTAATGAATGTTAAGTTTCACTTACTCAAGTTCGCGTTGGGTCTCTCCAAATAACAAATAAATAAATGAAAAGAAAACCGTTCGGGAAGGGTGCTACAAATGTTCATTACTTTCTGAATCGATTCTTGCGTCATTTTAGGTCAAACGATCACGATGGACGACAAACCGTTGGTCAGGGCCTGCCGGTATAAACTAGTCCAGAACCGGAGACGATAACTAAACCTCTCGATGTGGCGGAGAATTTATGTTTGGCAGCAGCAGGGTTACGTACGGAATTGAAATTTATTGACTCAAATCGAAACCGAACTACGGATGGCACCTCGCTTCACTACGAAGAAAAAAAACCCTCAAACGCACTCGCAGTTCGAATCGATTGGGTTGGTTTTGTGGATGAAGAGTCATAAAAAAGGAGTAAGGAAATCTTAAATAAAATAAAAAAGAGTTTGCCATCAATTTCCGGTCACCGGACGACGTCGGTTTAGTTGAACAGCCGACAGGTCCAATGGGCACCGAAATAGGGATTTTTTTTACGGTACTGAAGTACGATGGGGACGTGGCCCTGTTTGCTGGCCGACGGGTGGCTAGGAGAAGGTTTGAGGTTTATTTATGTTGCAAGTAGGACGTTGTTTAGATCATGGATCTCCAAACGGCCAGCGATCGAATCGATAAGCAAATTGATGTTTTGTCACGCGAAATGTAAAGTTCGATGGTTAGATACAGCAATGCGGTGAGGATTTTTTATGGATTTGTGCAGACCTTTCGGCCCTGTAGATAATTGGTGCGGGACGTGAGTTTTGTGGAGTTACTGTTTCCAGGGTGGTGTTGAATAATTGAAAAGATGTTGATTTTTGGACCAACCTAGGAAATCACACGTTCAAGCAGTCGTACAGGTAAATCTGTTGCTTAACTCGCATGCCAACACAGAAGAGATCATTTATCTAGTTGATGCAATGTTATCTATTGCAATCATTCTATCTTATTTCTAAACGATGTCACCGCAAAGCGATGCTTGTGGGAAAAACTAAATTGCCCCAGGTGCTTCACTCCAGAACCGATGTTTGTGACGGTCGTGTTCGATCTTCGGGTTCAATAGAGCGGACGAAAGAAAATGTAATTAATTAATTTATTGTTCGCGCCGTGGCCCAGGATAAAAGCTATCGAATATCGTCACCGAGAGTAGACGAAACCTTTTTTCTTGCCTTACCGACCAAGAGGCCAAGAGGTGATGGAAAATTGCTTCGACTCGAGACGTACAGGACCTTCTTGACCAGACCGGAGACAGACTAAGCCTGTCTTCGCATCTTTTTGCCCTAAAGAGCAATAAGGCAAGAATGGGATTCTGATTGATTTATGTGGCCGTTCTTTCACTGCCACCGAAAGTGGTATCGGGATCCAAAAAAAAACAGCACCTTTGGGAGCTATATTTCTGGTACTTTAATTTGAATAAATCTATTTTTCCTTTCACGGACGAGTGCTTTTTCTCCTTACACGAGAATTAAAAATCCTTTTTTTTGCCCTTGGTTTTCACTGTTGCCTTTTCCACAAACCAATTACTCATTTCCGCACCATCCGACAAACGACTTTCTAGCCATATCGGTTCTTCTCGATCGTAGCGAGCGAAGAAATGGGCAAGCGGGAAACGATGGTCCGCAGAGGTCCATAAAAAAATCACATTAAACGGTTCTTAATACGGCTGATGATGTGGAAGGTGAGCATTTGACATGCTTCACCCGTTTTCTGATGAATGATGACATCGGGGCGGAGATGGAGGCGAACTCTCTCCTTCTCTCTCGCTCTCTACGAGGAATTACTCCAAGTCGGTTAGCATCCGTCCCAGGAAAAAGGGAAAAGCCCGCCGACGGCCGTTTTGCGAATCGAGCTGCAAATAAATTCCCCCGTCTGCTCAAGCGAACCACTTCATTCCGTTTAGGACTTGTTTTGTTGTTTTTTATCTCTCTCTGATGCGCGTGTCGTACCTCTCGTTGGCTTTTCAATCGAGGGAGACTATGGCGAGGAAGTAAACGCGCTCACTTAGTTACCATGGAACGGTCTACGAACGAGAGACTTTGAGTAGGCGACGACGGGCAGATATTTATTTATCTATGACGGAGTATCCGCACGGTCGCTCCGCTCGGCCTACAATGTGTCTTAAAAATGGCGAATTCAGCAGCAGCGGAGAGAGAAAAGCCTTCAAGCCATTAATATCGAAACAAAGAACCGCGGTATGTATCGGTGGAAAAAATAACGCCATCGAGGGTTTTATTCCATCGGACATTTCACTTATCCCACGAATGAGTATTCCGTAAAAGTGTTTGGACGATATTTTTATGAGCATTTTTTTTGTGCGTGTTACTTCAGATCGTTGTGCAATAAAAATGCGATACATGATGCAGACGGTGGAGCGCCGGAAGCCATTTTAAGAAGGTTTTACCTTTTGAACGCTAGACCTAAGCCCACCTGCTCAAAAAACCAAAAAAAAACATCTAAAAAAAAAAACAACTCCCCAATGCCGAGAGACGGTTGCCAAAGGTAGGTTGGAGAAGCGTACGCAATTTCCCATTCTTTCATCATCGATGATCGGAAAATGAATTGTAGAAAGCTGGATCGGACTCCCGGTACGTGTGGAAGAAGGAAGAAGTATTGGAGAAAGAGAGGAAGGCCGGGCGGTAAGGAAAAGAAGGTGGCTGAGTGGATAATGTAGAATTTGTGAAATTCGCCAGGGAAAGCAATTTTCGTTCCGTTGATTGAAAAGAGTGCCGCCACTGGAGGATTGTTCCGATGTTTTTTTGCTCCTCCTCCATCTTCTTCTTTGGCTGCAAATACACGCGGGATGGACGAGCCAAGCCACTCACGGCACACGAAACAACACTCCGTTACGGTACTGCGAACAAAACCGGCACCGCTCGGTAGATGATAATTTATTTTCCACTTTAAAAGCGCCTACCAGGCTTCCGTTAAGTCACCTGGGTGTCCCGGGCTGCTGGATAAATATCGAGGAATAAATATCGTATTTGCTTTCCGGAAGCACCGGCCGGCCAGGTGTTGGTGAATAATATATACGATGTCTACCGTGCACCCGACTCGGACGACGCGAGCCTACGCCGAGTGTGCTGCAAGACCAAGCAACCGAATGTTTACGTAACATCGACTCAGGGAATGTGAAGGACGGTTCTGATTTCGAGGAATTTGCTGTCAACTTTATCCCCTGATGGTTTTTTTTTACTGTGTACGAGGTACAGTATTCGTATAATTAAAATCTCTAATCCAGTATGTCTATAGCTTCACCCTCATTTGTATGCATCTTTTCGGGATAACGCCAGACCCGAGCCGTTGCTTGTGTCGCATCATAATGAGATCCCGGAATGATGGCTTGCTTTGTAACGATAATCATGATTAACTAATTATTTGCGCAAATGTACCATGCTGGAGGATATAGTTCATGAAAAAAAAAACATAAATACTTCTGTTCAAAAGCATAGCTTTTAACGCTTGCTGAATACAATATTAGCAAATACATTTCATTAAGTTTACGGCCACTGCTCGCCTTGTGTCAAGAGAATATTGAAAGCTAACGAAAATAGCAAGCATAATCGGCCGTCTTGACCATCGCAATTTTTCATCACCGTACCTAACCGTTCCTAGCTGACAGCAGGTCGCTTCACCCGTCGGGACCCGGGAGCGATCAGCAAATGATTAATGTGGCCAATGAAGGCAAGGGACGATTCATTACGCAGAACGGTATCGATTTCTGGGAATGATGACGATGACCGCCCCGACGAGATGCGCGATGGCAGCGAGAGGAACGATAGGTGTCCGAGAAGAATCGATACCGAAGTTTGGCCTAGCAAGCGGGGCTTAATGGATTAACGGGCGAAGGTCGTCCCGATACCCGAAACGTCTCTCAACGCTTCTACTTTCCGGGTGGGTTTCGTGCCCAACGTTGAACGTTCATTTCCGGTCCGGGAAACGATGTTTTGGAAAAGTTTCCGGACTACACCTCTCGTACGCACGGTGAGTTGGTTTGAGTTGTTTCATTCCTTTTTTTTTGTTCCTTTTTGAAGCCGGCAGACGAAAGTGCGTGACATGATAAATGGTGATGGTGAAGATTAGTCCACGAGCTTTGCGGTTCCACAACTTTTGCTTCCAACATTTTTTTTCTTATCCGGTTCTCGTCGGAGTTTTCGTGGCACGGTTCGGAGAGTCACGATGACCATGATGGTAATTACGCTCCTTCCCTGGAGGTGCGCCCCACGCCATGCCAGACGTTTGATGGAAAGCAATTGAATCGTTGAGCTCAGTTGGGAAATCAGTTCCGACTTGATGGAGTTTCCGGAATCCGCATGATTTTCAAATCTTTTTACTCTGTCTCCGATTCCAATCAATTGCAGGGCAGGGTTTTTGGTGACGAGGACAAATTACAAATTGTGTGTACGTCATGGTTCTAGGAATTATGATGGGTAGTTAGGTAATGATGTTGACATTATTATTATACTTATGCTTTTTTCTACTGTCCTTTGCAAGGGTTGATACTTTAAAAAATACTTTTTATGCAAAGATATATTTTCTCCTAAAATTTACTCAATTTATCTATTTGTCTAAGCGTCCCTCTCATTAGACCCGCCATTAACATTAATTCAATGTAATGAAGGGAGGAAAAAAACACAAGCGCCCGACTATTAAAGCCGCGCTTTTGTCGCACCCCGGCAACCAAGATGATTTTCGATGTAAGAGCGAAATTTAATTGATGCCCCACGCTGCGACGGCAGACCGGGACGGTTGATTGATTTATGAACCTTAACGACGGAAGCGTCGTAATGGCGAGAACCCACCAACACGCCGACGCCGGTACTCTACGGTGAGGAAAATTGAATATTTTATTACGAACATTCGGGTTATCCGCCGTGTGGTCGTAAACGGCGACCTTCGGAGCTGTGCGTATAACTGGTGCGTAATTTCTCATTTCCGCTTTGAACGAAACTAGAAGAATCTTAAGGTTTCCTTGTGTAAGAAAGCAATTTAAAACGAGACGAGCGGAAGAATGTACTTTCAAATTAAATTATATAGGAAATTGATACAGTAAAATATCTTTCACCCGGAAAAAAGTTTCGAATAAAATAAAACGACCGCAATAGATACGATATACAACGAGCTCGAAAGCGATTGGAGCAACTCGTAGAGAAAGCAATTTGTTTTATGCTTATCTCAGACCATTTACACAGAGCGCACGAGTACTCTGAATATTCCGGATGCAAAACAACAGCTTTCGTACACTATTCTAATTATTTTAATGCATTTTAGTGCTCATCATGGCTTACTGAACTTTGCCGATTTATTTTAAGCCTTCTCCGGAAGGACTATCTCTTAATAGTTAATGAATAGCGCCAATCGTCTTATCGTAACACATAACTATCTCTTTAGACGGCAATCTGTGATAAGGAACCAAATTTTGTACAATGCTTCAGTAGCTTCCCAGACATAACTCAGCAGTTTCTGTTTGAAAAACGATCATATCTTACGCCCGTTTCCACCCATCACATGTGTCTCGATAGCATGGTTTATCATAGTTAGAACCAAATAACACCGCCATGCAATGTGCGTCCTGTGCCTGCGGGAAACATATAATCACCTTCGGCCTCAGCCCCAGGCAGGGTTCTCATTAGCATGCTGGACATTATCATAATCCAGATCAAGCGGCAATCTAACACAAGCCAATCTAGAAGTCGATAGCAAAGTCCGTTCGTCTGAAATCGGAAGCTAATGGAGGAATGCTAAGAAGGTTTGGATAAAAACAAAAAAAAATCTAACCACAATTCCTGCCCGTTAACTCTTTGTTGATCTTCACCTGTAGATCGAAACAGTGCCACAAGTTATGCCCTAATGCATTCATCGATGTAAATGTTTGCAAAAGATTTTGTTTTTTCATTCAACCCCATATACAAACACACTCTCAAGCGTTGTATTTCAGCTTGTACAATATGCTGGTAAGAAGCTCTGCAGCGCGGAATCAACTCATTCTCGTTGTTCTGTTTCCTAGTTCGTGCGAAACGGAAAAAATGGGAAGCAAATGTTGAATTCCAAACGAGAATATTCATTTCACCTAGAGAGATGGATTACTATTACCGTGGCCACAAGAACACCATGTTCCATAAATATTCAAGTGAGATGCTTGATGGAGCTAATCGTGGTTGCATTTGGCTATAACATTGAGTTCGTGAGTGTGCATTGAAAGTTTTGCAGCGGATTCAAGCTATCCGGCGGTTTTTTCGGATTCATGCCACAATCCGCTTCCGTCACACATGCTCTAATGAAACCTAATGAGCCGCAGCACGTTGCATCTTTTTAATACTTCTTTTGGGGTTGCATCTTTTTAATACTTCTTTTGGGGTAACAAATGTCCAAAGCAACTATGTACCATTCGGAAAAGCTACCATTACGGGTGGAAACGAATTCCTTATTTTTAGCGGAAGGTTGGACGGATCATTGGTTTGCAGAATACTTGTTGTGGATTTATTCGTAAACTTTACACAACATACAAAACCAATCCTACCGTCGAACGGTAGGATTCCCTTATCTCGGCGCGTTTTTTAACCTTTTTGCGAAACTAATTACGTCAACTTTGGAGCTGCAAGCCCGTAATGGAGACGCCCGGCAAAACTTTGTCACCACGATAACCGCGATGGTGGATACTTCGTGATGGTGGTGATGGCGGGAAAATTTTCCGTAAAGGAAAATGGTTTTGTAACGCAGCAACAGTGATCGCACCGCGTCGGATAAGCGAGCCAGAAAAGTGGAAATGGAAACTTTTCCTTAATGAACCCTTCCCTAAGACAATACGCGTTCTGGGAGAATATATAACAAACCGCCATCGGTCGTGCGCCTCGGACTGGTTGTTTTGTTTTTCATGGGGCTTCAGTTTTCTAAGTGATCCTGCGCGCAGCAAAGGGCATTGACAAAGGGGTAAAGGCAGAAGCTTGGCAACAGTTTTCCAGTGCACGTGTTGATGGTGTTTGATAGCTGATGTCTTTGGGGGATCTTTCTTGCTAATACTGTTACGAGTACACTGAAAGCGAAGAAGAAATTATTTACGATTCCCTCGGGTCTTTGGAGGACTTTCCTGTCCCGGGAGCCATTAATTGAGCTTTCACTCTGTCGCAGTGCGAAGTCGGGATCAGTGAAAACTTTCCACTCCATGGAAGCAGCACCATAAAACCAATCAGCAGTGGGATAGTTGTAAAGTCAAAGTGAAAACGGAAAATGGGAGGTGATTGGCGACGTTATAGGAAGCTGAGTGAGTTTATTTGCAACAGCTAAGCGAAATATTGTCACTACTTTGGTGAAGATAATTTTACTTTCGGCTGTTTAAAACAATTGAACGTTTCTGCGGTCAGACACGTTCGGAATCATATGAATATGAAATCCGCGAAAGAATATGCGTATAACGTGCAGCAACGGTTTTCTATATAGTGCCATACATTCTTAAAGAACCCCAAAAGATCGTCACACAAAAGGAAACACAAATATTAGCCACGAGGTATGCGTAGTTACGTATTGCTCAGCCCAACGGGACGGTTACGACCTATTACATGTTATTTTGCGTTTAAATCACAAATCACGGTAATCGCGTTCTTTCGAAACGATTCGAAATCGTACTACACCATCATTTATTCAATACGTTTTTATTATGCGTTTTCTGTGCTTATCTGTATAATTAAACAACAATAATACTTCATTCAATATAAGATAATTTAAAACCAGTGGATTCTGTAGCAAGCCATTCAGCCCGATGTTTCCTGGACGCTTTCAAATGGTGTCCAATGTCATCGAAAATACACATTCCCTACACGACCAAAATGACGGTTTCGGATGTCATGCAGTAATGGTTTTCCATGGCATACTGCGGGTTCGCGGTTTCGCAACATCATAAATACAGTTTCATTGTTTACCGTCACGCAAGCGACGAA
>JXWZ01000620.1:0-17027 GCA_000956215.1 Anopheles farauti No. 4
GGTCTTCACACGACAGGACCGGTACCATGATCCCATTCGGACCGTCTCCCCCTAGCGAGGAGTGACTAACCAGCTATGGTGGTAAAAATTAGTCTAGAAAGCCGGTTAAACGGCAGGCATGACTTCGGTCGTTACGCCAAATAGAAGAAGAAGAAGAAGAATTTTTCATTTCACACACCGCACAAACTGTGTCGTAAGCGATGCAAGTGTCCTATGCTCTGCTATTTCCTAATTGATTGCAAACATTCTTTACACGAAACCCTACTGCAAAGCTTCACTCAATATTTTGCTTCTTATCATCACCATTGGCATCGTAAGCTTTTTAATCGTCAGCAGTTTGCACGTAATTTAAAGCATTCGCTCCGAAAGGTGAAGCTGCCTAGCCGGATCAATGTTCAAGATGTGAGCGTAATCGCGTTGTACTAATTATTGTGTAACGAGCGCCGTCGCCCGCATGCCACGATAAGAAGCGAACCAGTCCCGTGCCCGTTGGCCCCAGACCAAGGTGGGGATGGGGAAAAGATACGCTCAAAATTGGGACAACCACATCCACCCAACTACATGGCACAATCGTAGAAAACGCCGTACCAGTGAATTATGACATTTCGATAAGATTATTTAATAACGATGGCGTGGCGAAAAAGAACCCATTTACAGCGCCATCGAAGGAGCGCCCCGAGCATCAGCGCTACTGGCGGCCTGCTACCACCGGTTGGCGAAGGTGATGGTAGCAGAATTTAATGAATTTAATCACCTTATTATGATATGACGAGCGTGGTTAAGCTTTAACCGTAGCATGGGGAAATGCGCATGCCGTAGAAGTTATTTGTGGTGGTTGCGATCGTAAATTTCGCCTTCCTTCGACAACGATGTCACAAGCATAATCATAATCCTTAGCGCTGTTTGCGCTGGTGATAGATAGTACGGTTCATCTGGGAGGCTCGAGTTATCTTTTGCTCGAATTTGTGTAAATAATGGACGTTGGTAAAGAAACAACCGCCCAAAGCTGTCAAAAGCTTTAGAAATTTTGAGATAAACACACAAAATTTTAAATCAGCAAAATGTTATTTCATTGTAAAAAAATAATTAAAAATCCGATTTAAAAAGCTTGTGAAATGTTTAAGTCAGCCTGTCAACTAAATTTACTGAAGATGAGTTATTTCCTTGTAATTATTCAATGTTCAATTGCAACTATGAATTCATAAATTTTTATTGATTTTCAAATGCAAAAATGCTAATGTTTATTGATGTTTTTTTTGTTTAATGAAACGACATAGACGTTAAAACATTCATGATCAAGATCAAATAATAATATTACTATTACTGATGTATGGTTCATAGTGTAATAAATGATTTCTAACGCAATAATAATAAAAACCATCTCATATCCCATAGCTTGAACAAACATATGAAATAAATAAAATGGTATCACGACAAGGTAAACATGCTACTGCACAAAAAATGGGGAACGGTATGGGAATAGCTTTGATGAAACATGTTTCATTATAACACATAAGAGTAAACAAACTTTGAAGCTACGTTTGCTGCGATGGTGCCTGCTCTCAATGGGAGCAAAAGCTAAACCATGTCGCAAATAAATATGGCCCAACTTTTACACTCTTTGATCTGTTCATCTCGCATTCGCTTTTATGAATAAAGTCACAGTGTCACATTTGCAACTCATGAGCCATAAAAACTGCCGCTTGCTGAAGGTGAAAACAACCAAAAGCAACACTGTACACCATCATCTGGAACGTTTCTATTACAAGGAAACATCGTTCGAGACGTATTTCTGTTGGAAATTAGAACTCTGCCTGCCGAACTCATGTGACACAGGGTCAATGATGGTTTGGTCAGAAAATTTGAAGGCTGGCCAACAATAACCGCTGCAGTATCGTTGTCTCCGTTGCCTGTAATGATCCTTTTTTTTTCTATCCCCAGCACCGATATCAGACTCTTCATTTGTGTTATCTACAAAGTGAATCTTTTCGTCCAATCCTATCCCATGTTTTCCTGTATTGTAAAGTAACAAAGCAGCACACATATACATAGCAACCTTCCGAGCATTACAAACATCGGAGAACCTTTCAAAGCTTTCCGTGTTTCATTCAAAACGTGGTGTTTTTTTGCGATATATCCTCGGGGGCTTACTCAAGCAGATACAAAACACAAATCTACCCGTGACAGTCACATCACGTGTGTGCGTGTGAAAAAGGTGATCGAAAGTAAGGAAATAGTAATAGGCTCTGGTGGCGGAGGGATGAATAAAAGGCTCGTCTCTTATCATCCTCGCACACCTCGGACACCTTGACCCGATGGGATGAGAAGTTAACATTTAATCTTTACTTCCTTCCAGCCCCGTGAACGTGTGGGGTCGTAAAAACCGGAAATGGAATTGCCGTACGCTGCCCAAAAGTGGTGGGAACCGTTTTGTGGACAAATGGGAGCCAAAAACACGCCTTTTTGTAGGAAAAGACGAAAAGTTACGGTTGTGTGGCAAAGCAGAAGGAAAGAAAAGTAAAAACCTTTGCATGTTGTTCCACCGGAAAGAATATGCACATCGTCAGCCGTTGTCACGGGTCGCATCGGGGTGTCGTGTAGTATTGAGTTGAGTCAGCAAAATGTGGTCACACAGTTTGCAGGTTGAATAAAGGAGTTTCATAATTTAAGGCTAAACTCTATCAGGGATCAGCAACTCGCCACACGTGTCCGTATGAATGAGCTTATGTCCGTGTATGTCAGGGCGATATCATCTGTTGATAAGCAATCGTTGACACCGGCAAGATGTTGTGATGGGTTTCCTAGCCACGTTCATTATCTGATGACCGGAAAAACATTCGAATCGGAGGTCAGCTCCGAGGTTCTTTAATGCATCCAATGCGCAGTCCGCCCCGGTTGAGATGCTTTCATTGCAAATAGAAACGAACAAAAAAAAAAAAACAATAAAAACTTCGACAACTAGCATCGAAAGCCCTTTTTGTCGTTTGGGAAAATGCTGTGGTGTTTGTATCACCGAATAACATCCACAAGATGTTCCTCCAGACTGGACAGTGGCAATGGGTGTTGGTTTTGATGGGAAATCAAACACGAATTAGATTTTAGATAAGAATTGGATCTATCTCGACTGCTAGTACAGGGTAGAGGCATGGCACGGCTACCAAATGGAAAATAGTGAAAACATGAACGGTTTCTCTATTTGGACACGCTCCACCCAGCCATCGGGCTAGAGGTAAGCGGTACAAGCGCCAGACAAACGAAGTGGAAATGTCTGCTGTGTTGTTGTGGGGACGAACGCTTTGAGAGATAATTGCTAGCTGATAGTGGTAGCATTATTGAAAGATTCCTGCAGCGTTGGTGAATCGAAATGATGGTGATGTAGAAAGTCGTAAAGATTAAGTGTTTCCGATACTGGGTTTCTGTATTCGGAGTTTGAGTCCTAACGTTACCACTGAGATATTAAATTCAATTTGAAGTAAAATCAAACTAAATCAACAATCGTAGGCATTGTGTTTCTCTTCAGTATTAAAATAACATAAAAGTCGTATTCAAAAAAAAAAATAACGACACAAATGCGCTTTGGCTCTATTTATACCTTTATTCATTACGTTTACATTCGTTTTTTAAAGAAAGTAGATAAAGTGACTGGTTCAAAATTACTGTGTGTATGTTTTCTCTAAAACAGTGTATTAAGATGGCTTTCAAAGAAGTTGGAGGGATAATTTTGGCTTTAGCAATGGAAAAAGTCATGACCGATGAAAAGAATAATAAAAACACTGCACGAGTTTGAGTCATGTTGCTGGACGAAATTATAGACTAAAATTATTGAAAGCATGTTTAATCATTGACAGTGCACACTACCAAAAATAGAAAGAAAAACTCAAAATACAATAAAAACATTAAATAAAAAAACAATGGAATAATAAATCTTCACATTAAGGAGAAAACAGCGACTTCATGTTTTTTAAATGTGGTTTTCAAGTCGATCTATATTTTCAACGGTCCAGTTTTTAAATAAAGATCAATCAATCAACAGGATATCATATACTTTATATCAAACGCAAGGTCTCATCCACTACTTTGTAATCTGCGATCTCATGCGATGTTTTATAGTTCTTAATATATTTCATGTTGTGTGTCATAAGCAGTTCCATGCTTGCCACACACCCGAATATTCGCACTGAAGCTATTCTAGCGCGTAAGTATTTACCATTAAACACACTTAAGAACTCGTACGAAACAGTGGGTGGGTAAAAATAATCATCCATTGCAATCACTACCGTTGCACGTGGTGGTTCACACCGTCTGTAGTCACTGACATAGTTTGCACCATTTTGTTCGTGTCCATTATACGCTTCACCCTACCCACCCCTTCCCATTCTACATCCTCTTCTTTCGGTCACGTCATCGAGCCCACCACTAGAGTCCAATGAAAACTTACCGGTCTCGGTGGTGATGGAGCGGAAATCTCCCTTCCTGCCTGGTGGTGGTGGTGGCAACTTTCCGGCTTGCTGGCCGGAAGAATGCATCTCAAGGGCTCACGGTGCATGTTTCGGGCACGCTAAATTCAGGGCCACCCGGTACGGAACTGAGTTTTAGCTTCCTATCCAAGGCTTCACGGTTGCATCGTGCTGCAGTGGAGCTAAATGAAGTCGAAATTTCACCCGGTTCCGTGTGGCACGAACTGCAATTGCACTTACTTACGCTTCTTCCCCCGTCGGTGCTTTCAACATCCGGAACGTATTAACTTCGTTTGGAGCGCTAGGAACATAAAAACCCCCTACCGATCGGAGTGTATATGTGTGTTTGGACTTTTTTTTTTTCTATGCTGCTGTTACCTCATGGCGTCGAAAAGTAACTGACCTTTCACCTTCGTGCTTGGTTGCATGTAGCCAGAGCGGAAAGCATATGTAAATCAGTATCGTTAGCCGCACATTTCCGCACGGTGGTTGAGGTGATGGTTTTTGTAGTTTTTAACGAATGTTCCCTTCTGCTCGAGTGTACTCAAATTTACGAATGATTAATTGAATTTATGCAGGCGGCAGATAGAGGTGCATGTTCGAAGCAGTACGTACGTCGTTATAAAGAGCACTGGCTGGGTAAAGAGCAGTGAGACGATTAAGATTTCATAAATCATACGAAATCACGCGCCACGAGGCCGTTAAGGTGGGGAAGGAATGTCGGTGGGTTAAAAAATGAGCAAGTTGTTATCACAAAAATGGCTAGTTTGTTCGCATATCAAAGCACCGAGACCTTGAGTTGTGGAGAAAATGGATTTTCAACTTACTTTTATTCCCGTAGCGTGCGGAAAGATATAATTACTGGCGCATTAGTGCGGCGTCGACGAACTGAACCGAACGTAACCGAAAGTTTGCTCGATGGTGCAGAACATAAGTGTCCGCAGAGACGGTAGCTTTACATAAAACGGCACATTAAAAAGGCAGGCGCTCCCGTGGTGTGATTGAAATGAGCTGGAGACAATTAAAAATTTATGCTTTTCTAAGCCAGCTTTCAAGCACGCAGCACTTTTCACTGATTGTGTTGGTCGCTAGCTTGATTCACTGATTTTAGGATGTATCGCTAGCTTGATGAGCTTTTCTTTTTGTCCAATCTCGGGATATTTTTTTGTTGTTGGTTGGCTGGCTTTCAATTACGTCGTTTCTTACGGCCAATGGCCAGCAAAGCTTATCCGCCATCAAATCGACCATAGGAAACGGATCTGACGAATCGCAAATGGGGCATTAAATGATGCAATGTTGCTGTGAGCTCATCAGTTGGCAAACAACTATGCAAACAATTTAGTAAATTGACTCGGCTGGCAGGGAAAATCGTAAACATGCTCCCGCTCAGTGCACGATGCGATCGTCGCATGGCCTTGATAGTTGCAGCGAGTGCATATTCTGATGGGGGGTGGGAACATTTTCCGACCGCCCAAGGCCCGATCATCCGTTACTTCCGAGTCGTTGATTCCGATGAGTGCCGAGCTCGTGCGTTGTTTCTCGAGCGCATTCTCGTGCGGCGGAAATGGATAGAAAGATTCGTTTATCTCACCCAACGATTACCGACGGCTATTGATCGTTAGAAGTTACGTTGCGCGCTGTCCGCTTCCGCTTCCGATCGAATCGCGTCGGGGGCAAAAAGTTAGTACCGTTTTATGCTTGCGATAAGCATCGCAATGCTCCCGATATCATTTAATTAGATTTTTCAACGCGCTGAAGGTGAGGTTTGTCGTCTCGTAAGATAAGCAGGGATCCAACAACGGTAGGGCATGGACAAAGTAGGAAAATCATCGTGGGAGCAGAAGCTCATCGTCAATGACACGTACACGTAAACGCGGCAGCATCTTTTGCATAATGCTTCCGGTTTGGGAGACGAGAGACGCCAGGGTCACTTGCTGATAAGTCCCGGGTGAAGCTGATGTGGCAACGGGCGAAGAAACCGTTGATCATAACGATCGCATCGAATCACCTTGATGTCCTTTGCAGTAGCTTCAAACGCTAATCGCTGCCGAGCGGAAAACAAACTAATTATGCATTCAATTTTTACCTTGTTTAACGAACGGAATTTATTAATTAATTTGCGTCGGGCGCGATTCGCACGAGTGCGTCCTGCGGGTGGGCTAACGACCGGATGGCCGTTCGTGTGACATAAAGCTGCTTCTCCTGTTCGTGTTTCGATCAGGCGTTCTTTAGCTGGGGAACCAAATAGCAGAACTTGACCGGAGGGGCCAATTATTCAACGGGCCGAAGAAGAGAAGAAGAGTCGTTCTGCGTTTGGAGTTCCAAAGGTTGATACAACTTTTCTGTCTCCTTTATCCGTTAATCAGAAGTGCGGAATAAATAATATTTTCTCAGTGTTTTTATTTCTATAAAAGCGTAGTTATTAAAATGTCAATGGTATATAAACTAAATATATATTGCGTTGTTTTGATGAAAATGTGTTGATTAAGTCAGAAAACTGGCAGACATTACACAAATTGTTCGGATGTACGTTTTCGCAATTACTTAACTTATTTTATCGTTTTAATATCGCATTATTGGGTTGTATTACAAATTGAAACAGCTTAAGCCCATAACACTCGTATCATCCAAATGATGATCCTGGGCACAAATCTCTAAAACCAAATTCAATTGCAATCTAAACGGCCAATAATCAGATGGTTTGTTTTACTTT
The DNA here is from genome assembly GCA_000956215.1 of Anopheles farauti No. 4. Lineage (NCBI taxonomy): Eukaryota > Metazoa > Arthropoda > Insecta > Diptera > Culicidae > Anopheles > Anopheles farauti No. 4. The sequence goes on from JXWZ01000620.1 coordinate 7,171, forward strand.
AATTAGTCTCGCGATCACGCGCAGTATTTACGGCGGAGGTTAATGCGGGTCAACAATGATCTCAAGCAGTGCTCGGTCCGAGCGAGCAAGTGCGTTAGTTTAGTGCGGCAAATCGGGCAACACCCATTAGGGACGAGAGGCTTAAAAGCCACTGCCAGTTGTTTGACGTTTTGTTTTTCGAGCGCGCGCGGTACACATTTGGTATGCAACCGGCATCGGGCGTTGCAAATAATGGATCCGTAATTCATAATGAATCTCATTAACATACGGAGCGCATACGTTCAACTGCCTCCCTGCGGAAGTGACTGCAGCCCGGTGCGGTACGCGGTGAAATTCGCGAGTCATTAGCCCTGGCAGATTCATGGCACGCGACGCGACCACGAAATTCGTTCGTGTTCATCCCCTCCGCAAGAGAATTTCCCGGGAGGATTGTTTTACCTTCAGCACTGCAGCGGGACGCGTTTCCATAGCGCTGAATAATTTAGCCATCCTTCTGTCGCATCACGAATGAACCAATACACACCCCCGTCGCTGCTCCCAGAGTAGGCTTTTTGGTGCTTAATGGTGAAGTCGTTAGGGCACACAGTGCTATCATGTTCAAAGATATCAAAACGCTCCCGAAACTGGCTCCATCCTGCAGCAGACGTCCGCACTTGTGTGTGTCTGTTTTGTTTCTTTACCGTTGTTATGTGTGAAAACCCCTGTAAGGAACATTTTATTCGGTATCCCACGGGATGCTGCGCAATTTCTTCGCAAGCCAACTAACACGAGAAGGCAATATTCTAGCTCAAGAACATGACTGTGAGTCAAAGCCAAACTAGGATCCTTAGGTGTTCGAGCATGTAGAATGTGCGCAGAATGCAAGCGTAGTAAACGGAAAATGTGCCGTCGGGTGACTTTGTATGTGTGTGGTTGTGTGTAAATATTTGTTAAACTAATTTTAATTCTGATGACCTTACGACTGGAAGCTTAAATGGGGCCATGTGTGTGACCGAGATAGCAAAGCATAGCGCAAGACTGCAAAGAGGCAGTTAAAAAGCGATTAAGTTTTGCGATTGTAAGATTTCGCAAACGGTTCGTGGGAGATACCACGGGAGGAGGACGGGAGGCAATGCGGGCTTTCATTTCGACAAGCCGAGGCACCGTATCCCTGGTGACTTGGCCGTGGTGAATTCGGCGACCAGAATGCATGAAAGTGGAAAACTAATTTCATTCTCGTTAAGTTTGCGCTGATTTCGTGGCTCCCGCCGTGGCCGCTTGACAGAAGCCACTTTTGCATTCATCGCCAGACGGACGGGCAAGGTGCGGAACGAATGAAGACATCAAAAACAAAACCATCCAACCATCGACCGCTTGCAAGTTGCCACGGGAAATGGGGAATTTTTGGGCGAATGAAATAATCATATTCTTGCGATTCGACGAGGGAGGGTGGAAGGGAGGGGGGAAATGGGTAGGGATAAACGTGAGGAGGTAAACGTGTACTTTGCTTTTTCTGCATTTCTGCGCCTTGACGCAGTTGAACTTTGTGATTACATACTCGCGGCAAAACCGTAGAATCATCGTGGGGTGATTTTCGCTACTCAGTAAAGTGTGCTTAATGTGAAATATTGCGCTCCAGTCAGAAGTCAGATGTGTGAGTGTACAGGAAAGACGGCATCAATGGGCGGAATTAAGTCTATTTCGAAGGGAATCATACGAGTTTCTCAGAAGCAAATAGGTGATATAATTAGAGCCGGTAATATTTTTGGTGTTCGATATTTCGTCGGTCAAATCAGGATTACATACGTTTGTTTGTTATGAAATGTTATATAACGTTTTAATAATTTAATTTTGGCATACTTTATAGCACCACACAAAATCTAAACTAAAAATATGCGACTCAGTCGAAACTTTCCAAAAGTTATCATAATTTTGGACCAAGTTTGGACTTGGTCCTAACTAAATAATTATTTATTCATCAAATGGTGAGCGTTGTGAGAAAATATAAAGAATAAGTTTTAATCAATATAGAACATAAAATTTTCTTCAAAAATTTGAAAAACTGCTTGCTTTAATTACTCTATGAAAAATCAACAAAGTTCGCAGTATACGACGAATGTTTGAGCAAATCATAATTAAATTTACCAAAACTATATCAAAGGAAAAGCCGAGTTGAGTGAGATAATGGAAAAAAGTAATCCACTCTATGCATAAAATAATGATTACAATTTTTATTGTTAACTCGTAGAACATTTTTTGCTGATTAATGCACCGAAAGTAGTTCCAAAGTAATTCCTGTGATTAATTGTAGTAATATTTTTGACTCTCTGTGTACCACCGGTGAGGAAACTTTTCCTTTGTTTAAGCTTTCCATCTCCCCTGAAATGCGTTCAATCATCAGCCAAGGTAAAAATAATGTTCCTTTGCTCTCGTGCAAACGAGCATTCCCGAAGCTAGTACCAAATCGTTCGGTGGACGCTATTTACGACAACTTACCTAGCCACGGGGCTATTCCGATCGAATATTTTCATTACAACGCATCGCCTGAATTCCTGTTCGTTCACCGGCAAAAGGATTGTAAGTTACTGCCCATTCGGGTTCGGTCCGAGTTCGCCCGTTTCGTACACCCATCCTAGTCGTCGATCTAAGCCGACGGAATGCGGATCGTTCGTGAAACCTTTCCCTATCCGACACCTTTTCGGTGGTGCCATGTTTCAGACATGGAAAACTTTTCCCAAACATTCGTCGGTGCTTTCCATCTCAATCGAGCACCGGGTCGATCCATCGTGGGAGCTAAGCCCGTTCCATTTATTATTCGATTCGCTATCATAAGTCGTGGTGCCCAACAGTACCCCATCATATTTCCTCCCTGCTTTCCCTGCCGGACTGCGGCCGACCCGGAGCAATAAAAGGGGCAGCTTTGATGAGCAAAGTTTGGTTGGAGTGAAAGCTCGCAATGAAAGATCGACAGGGTAGGTAGGAATCGTGGGTTACTAGGACGAGGAATATCTACGGTTGTCAGTGCCTCGTTTATTATTCCTCCCAGAAGAGTGCGTGGTGGAAAAGTTCCGTGCGGCGTGGGGGTAATCACCTACGCAAATAGGTTCCCACAGGAGGGTTTTTTTACATCAACTTCTTTATACTTCACAAGCGGGTGGTCTTTGTTGAGGGTAAGCGTCTTAGCAAATCTCTCGAAACCTGGATGGTGTGGATTGAGTAATTTCTCGTGATATTTTTCCTCGAGCTTTGATTGCTAGCGCTGCAACGAGCACGATAAACAAAATAGAAAAACAACAAGAAGAAAAATTACCGAAGTACATTACCGAAGTACAGAGTTTGATGAGACTTCTTTTGTTTGGCTGGTTTAACCTCCTTGAGAATCTGGACAGATACCGCATGGGTTGAAAAGAAAACTACCGCAAAAAAAAAATCATCGATTCCACCCGAATTGGACGCCGAGATTTGGTGAGCAGAATAATAAAAGCGTGATCCATATCGGATGGTTTCGGGATGCACCTTGATTTGGATCAACGTTGGACATAAAATCACTTGCTTATTGCTTTGCGAGAAACGATATACGAAAGAAACCCGGGAATGGCGTTTGCTAAAAGGTTCGCTTTTCTTGGCACAATGTGCCATTTGAAACGTGCTACCTAACTAGGAGTTTTAGATGAACGGTAATGAAGAACGAAATCGAACGAAGTTCACTGCACGGGTGGGAGATTATTTTGCCCGGTTATCTTTTATCTCGTAATTGACTGGAACGCAATTTTCCAGGTAGTTGGAAACGCAGATAAACGCATGCCAAGATATTTATTCTACTTTCGTGATGCGATTATTCGTTTGCAATAGCCCTTAATCTATGTGTAAGAAATGTCTTGCGCTCTACGATGCATAAAATATTTGGATACACATGAAATTCCCGAAAAGCTATTATGAATGAATATCCGCTGCTAACGATTATATTTATCATCTTGCTGAGGTTTTCAATATAGCCTACGTGGAAAAATAAATTTAATAAAATACTTTAAAATCAGCAGAAGAGCAGTTTATTGTTAAATTATAATCAGATTAAATAGTATCCTTGTGTAGTTTAACATAAAAAAATGATCCGGAACAGTATATTGCACAACGTGAGGTGTATTGTTACTATGTATGCTGCGATTATTTGTTTGTAGACTTACCATTTACTTTGTTTTTGGTTTAATATTTAACATTTAAATTCTAAATGAAATGCTAAACTCAATTTAAAAATAATGGCTTACTGGTTTGAGCTCCTGAAAAGGTATCAACAGGAGTACTGGAGTCACACATATTAAACCACTAGAAGTACATCCCATATTTAAAGAAGATCCCTAGGAAAGCGTGTTCATCAAAACATAAATTGAATTCAGAATCCATATTCTCTTTTTCTTTGGCTTAATCAACAATAAACAATAAACTATTTCTCATAAAACTTACTTTTACTAAACAAAGTTGTATCAAATGAAGATTTATAAATTTATTACTTAATTATTAACCGTAATTAAATGCCTTTATTTCAGCTTCAGTCAAATATAACTGATGCAGCAACACATCCACTGGTCCTATTGAAATTGAATGTTAAATTAATGTATGTGCCTGTTATCCTTCACTATGAATGAAATCATTCGACCTCCTGCAATTTCCAGTACCACTGATACAGATGTAGTTCCAATCCAGGACTACGATTCGGGAACACGTGTCATTGGAAAACATGGCCATTTAATGCCTCCACCAATCGTTTGTCTTGGGCGCAGGTTTCAGGACCTGTGCAATCAACTGCTCCGGAATTCGAACCGACCGATGCAATCCGTGCGGTGAATGTAAACTGTCGAGCGTTCAGGTTGAGAAACCCTCCCCGCCAGTAGTACCATACTTCCAATTCTGCGTTCACTGGTCGGTCGTTGACGCCAATCTGGCTGGTGCCGGTACGCTGTCGTGTTGTGTGTCGTGTGCACGTCATGTAGCCATCTCCGGTGGCCCGCTGTTGGAATTAATTAAATGCACATTCCCTTTGTTCCTCTCTTTGCTACCATTCAAATAGTGCGGGCCGTTGCCACCAGTGTCAGCCGTTTCGATACGGTCGGAGAAGGATGCATTCGGAAGGAACCGCGGACGAGGAAGGGCTCGCCAATTCGTTGCGTTTTTGGTCACTGTTGCTTGCGCAGTTGGCAGCTTTGTAGCAACACTAATGACTGTGCAAACGGTGTCTACGCGGGCTGTTGTCTTACTTTCCATCGGCTGGAGTTCTGCAGGACCTCGCCACGTTTTCATGGAGCTTTGGCGCCGCGTTCAACGTTACTGTGGCTTCAACGAGTTTCCCAGCTGTGAACACCTTGTGGCCGTTCTAGCTGTGCAAAGCCGATCGATGCTAGCAGGGCAAACAGAGCTGCTCTGCGTGGCCCGGAAGTAGATCGGTGTGCATACAGTTCTACTTTATTGGTCGGTAATTTATGAACCGTTTGCTGAATAGCAGCCGATTAATGCGTACTATTGTCTCTCTGAATTGCATATTCAAAGCATACTTTGCTTCTCCGGTTGTGTATACGAACTCTTCATAGTGTCTCTGGAAGCGTTGGTTTTCGATTTGACACCATTAGATCGCATGATAAAGAAAGTTAAAGTGCCGAGGGTCGAGGTTATGAAAACAGGGACATTTATCATCGACTGCACACGTACACATAATTAATAATCAACATTCTAAATTAATTACCAGCTGCATTTGCATACTGCTGGCTGGTGTTGATAATTATCTTTTTCGATAAAATGAACATTTAATTCAGTACAAACTTTCACAACAGATTTAAATTTTGTGCTTTTGAAATAATTAAAATATAATAAAAATATGCTATAAATAAATATACATTCTCAACTATACACATAAATGCACCAAAATGAATATAATTCTGAATTTTAATAAGCCGTTGCCCATTTGACGGTGTTTTAGGCATACAGCATATAGTGCGCCTTGCAGGCAAGTTCCTCTTGCGTGTTGATACCATTTGCCATGTGTGTTTTCATTTTCGATCGAATTATGCAACAATAAGGTAACAATTAGTGTCAATCGGATCCATCGCCCTCGGCTGGAATGTGAAAGTCGCTATTGCAGTCCGGCGAGATGATGTGTGTGTTTTAATGATTTTTATCACATGCTCGGTGCCGTCCGTCAAAGCGCCGAGCGGACGGAAGACCAGGTTGGCCGATTATTCCAGCCGATGTCATTGATAATTATGCAACAAATAATTACAATTAAAGCGCCCGGCAGCTGCAAGCGGTAATGATAGAGCCAGTGAGTGCTGCCGCATCCGGCGCTAACGATGCAATTGCTCACGATGCAGCATAATTACCCGGAGCTTGGGCATGGTGATGGAATCCAGTTTATCATATCTGATATTACTAATAAGCTCCTGACTTTTTTTTTTGTTCATTTGTTCATCGGAATGGTGAAAATGTGCGTGTTGCTGCATGGCAACGAGAATTTGGTTGAATTTATTAGTTGTGGGAGCATTGACAAAAGGGATAATTTTTTATAAACAATAATTTTTGCAGATTTAAATAGGTTTAAATTAAATATTAGCGGAGGTCAGTCTAATGAGTTATTTTAAAGATTTGATCTTATTACTAATATTATTTTCCGTGTTTTCTTTTTATGAATTTGCATATGCTTTCATCCATTTATTTCATTAATTTTATTAATAAATTTAAAGATTTATAAATTTATTTTTAAATGAAGATCGAAGGTGCTAATTTCAATTAATCTTTTTAATTTGAAGATATTCAAAATTATGATGAATAATGCATACACCTGATCTTTGCATCTGTTTCGTACATGTAAAGAAACAGATTATTTCATTTTGCAAATAAATAATTAGCTTTTTCATCTATTTTACCTTATTAATTGTGTTGTGGCAAAGAGATTGCAAATGCATACAGTGCGGATGGTAATCACGCGCCTGCACTGGCACATTACTGTTCCCGTCTAGCTGGAACTCAATTATGTTTGCATGGTACAGTTCGGGAGCAATAATTTCCTCCTGGATTGGCTAGTCTGTTAGCAGCCCTGCACGAGCTGCCTGTCGCAGTGCCGGTTTTCCGCGCTCTGCACTTATTTCGTATCACATCACACACCACAGATGGAGAGTGGGAGCTAATTTTGCAATGAATCGAGTGCTGACCGCAAGACTAAGCCGCTGGATGCCTCTGGTGCACAACGATTTTACCGGGCATATAGCCAACCGCCGCCCAAGAGTAGGTGCTCTTCGGATACTACCGACTTATGTTGAGTCTCTAAGTGTGTATTGGGTGGAGTTTTGCCCGTTGGGAGGGGGAAGCAAATCTAAGGCCATCCAACGACGCGTAAGCGAGCATGAGAAAACGGTGGAAAAACAAAAAAAAATCACATTCGTTGATCTAACGATCGGAAGGGGCAGTAAGGCGTTCGTGGTTTCGCTCGCAGCAATTTTCAACACGGCATGCATCCGACGCGCTGGAAGTGTAGCTGATAACTCGAAGAAAGTGGAAGGAGAAGGAGGCTAAAAACAACATCTTCGCACCAGATCGCATCGTCTCTATCGCTTCGGCTCGGCTAGCTGGTTTTCCCACCCAAAAACACTCGCCGGCGCTGACAGTAATTAAAAATATTGCATCCATATAAAACGGAATTGTTCGCTAAATTCACTTTCAGTTGAATGTTTACCCTCTCGCGGCTTGTCGCGGATTACCTGACGAGATTGTTGCAGGCAGCTAGTGCGCCGGGTTTGCTTGTGGTGTTTATTCGCATTTGCCCTGTTTTTTTCTTTGGAGCGTGCGGTCGCATCGCGGCTCACGGAACCTGACTGGAACCAGGCCGTTTGCTTTGGGGAGTTTGTTTTAATAGAAAAGTTAATACGCGGTTGTCTCGTTCTTAGGTGCTGTGTTTGAAATTGTTTGCGCAGTGGTGGAAAGTGGGAAAGCAAAGTTTTTTAATCAATCTGGTGTGAGCAAGTTGCAAAACAAAATGCAGTTCATGGTACGTGTTTGCAGCAGCTAAGCGTAGTTAATTAGACGTAAGCCAAGAGGATAGTTTGAATTAACTTTGAAAATGGTCAAGTGTTACGATATATTAATTAGAAGCGAGATGGTGGTTGAAATAGAATCATATTTCAAGGGAATACGTGAACTGATGGCATAAAATACTCTCGTGAAATTGTGCACTGTACTATCCCAAAATCGAGAAATGAACCATTTAAAAAATCAAAAGCGGTAGCTTATTCATGCACCAACAAGCATCACCCTTAAGCGCGTCCGTCAAGCAATGAATTTAAGCTTATCCCTTTCACCATCACGAATGTGACGTATGCCGCCAGAGATAAGTGTCTTCAGCCCGATGGAAACAAACGAAAATGCAGGAAAAATATTAGTACACCACGTCGTCACCGACCAGCTGTGACCAAACCGAGCGAATATGAGGTGTCACAGATTGTCACAGTGCACAATGCAAGTTTGAGTGTGTGTGTGAGAGAGGGAGACAGTGTTTGCGGTGCATCTGCTTTACGCTGGACGATAAAATAAGGAACACTTGTTACCGATTTCCGTTAAATCCGTCATACATTCAAAAGGCTTAGTCACCACGTCGGACGGACAGGCTAACGTTTACGTACTGCTTCGCTGCCGGTTTCGGTTCGGAAAGTGAAGAGTAGCGCCATCTCGTCTCGGATTAGTGCCGAGGATATCGCAACGTGTCGGTACACTCCCGCCGTGTGCAGGGCATGCATCGAAAGTGCTTTTTACCACCCGGCCCTGAGCCGTCCTACGTCCAGGGGCAAAGGCACCCTCTACCCGTGGGGCGCAATTGTGTTGATGTCTTTGCATTGTACACGGTGTTTGTGTGTTTGTGTGAGTGAGCGCGAAAGAGCGGGAAAGAAAGGAACCGAGCGGAGGATGAGCTTTACAGTGAGCAGAAAGGATTAAGATTTATCAAACGAAGAAATAATGGTCCTAACTATAAAATATGGTTTCCGAATGCGATTTACTATCAACGCTTGGTACGCGATCCGATTTCCTTATGGGTTTCGCTCACTGCTTGTTTGGCCATGCGCTGGCTGGCTGGTCTTTCGTTTGTGCCGTGTGAAAAACGAACGAAGCTCAATACAGCCAAAGTGGAAAGTGCGCTAAATAGGATTAAATGGTGATTCCTTTCGTTTAAGGCACGGAGACACCTTAGGGCCGTCCGGCTGGTAACGGGGGCGGTACGGCCAATAGAAAAGCAAGTTCTTCCAACGGATAACCAAACGACCAGCTGGCTGTCCTTCCAACGCTGAGGGTTGGAAGGCAATGTGGAATGAAAAGTTAAAATCGTGATTGGAATTGATTATCCAGCAGCGTAGGTCAGTGTGTTTTGTCCATGTCTGACGTTGTACGGTCGAATGGCTGTATGGAAGAACTTTTACTCGAATGGAAGATGATGAAATTAATAAACGATTAGCATAGGATCCAAAACGGCAGTGCAAAGCAACCGGACAGATTGCATTCGATCGTCTGCATAATTATGAATGATCGATTTGATTTGACTGTCATTAATCTACGAATTTTCAGAGTGTAAATTTGTGTGTTATTATTTTTTGTTGCACTCGGTTTCTTAATTTTTGCACAAAACGCTGACAAACGATTTCACGCAACTGTAATTAATTAGGAGGAAGGAGTAAAATAAAAATGCTTTCAATAAAACAAAACCGAATTCCATTTAATGCGCATGAATCGATCAACTTGCAAATGTGGTTAAAATGTGTTTCAGATTTATTACGAGCGTTGCAAGCTGCGAACCGGTCGTCACCCTGACGGACGTCTATTTGTTACGATTCGTGACGGGCAGTCAAGTG
>JXWZ01000622.1:0-32121 GCA_000956215.1 Anopheles farauti No. 4
GTCAGAAGTGGGATTCGAACCCACGCCTTCAGAGAAGACTACGACCTGAACGTAGCGCCTTAGACCACTCGGCCATCCTGACTATTGCAAAATTGTGGAAAAAGCGTTGATCAGTGCGAGTTTCATTCTGTTTTCATACTAGGCATATGTACCGAACAACACATTCCTGACAAGATAAACTTTTATTTTGAGCGCCACTATAAAATCTATTTTTATTCTCTAGAACATTTCATTAGCTACGTCTTCTATCGTCTAATCTATGTCCTCTGACGTCAAAAGCAAATAAAATATAATATCTTGTACAATTGATGTACAAATCGAATGTATATAACACGGAAATAGCCCTTAAAACGATGTAAATAATATTACATCTACATCTCATCTACCTTTTTGCAAATACTCGCTCTTCTTTCCTTGTGTAAAAAGAAACCTGTCATATATTTTAATTTGAGGTCTCAGCATAAAAATAACCGACAAAATAATAATTAGAACATTAATAAACTAAAAATCAGTAACGAAATTAATCCTGACAGATTTAATTAGTGCAATCTTTATTCTCAACTCAAATGTTAAAAATGTTCATTTGCGCAATATTTTTCCAACCCCTGTTCCAACGTTCACTTTGTTTAAACGTTTGTCATTCAAGCCATTTCGTTTTATTTTAACCCCTATACATTGATCGAAAACGGAACATTAAACAACACATCAAACGACAAGATAGAGAAAAAAACAACCGATATACTGTGAATACACACCATGATGACAAGTAATGTGCTTTGAACATTCCGCAACACGACACGATAGAGTTCCAACTTCTGTTTTACGAAACTGTTAGTTGCGCGATCCAGCAGAGTCAAAAAGCGTCACTTACTACTTTGACGCATTTATTTCTACCACCTGCAACTGAATGACAGCAACCGACGCGACCTCGAAAGATCTCTACTAAGAATGCTCGGCAAACTATTCGCCACGCCACTGTCAAAGCTGCATGACCCATGACAGGACGGTTTCACTATTATGTGCAACTTGCTACAAAGTGGTCGCGACAGAAGACTCATCCTCGGTGAGCAAGCGGCAAGCTACCACCAGCCCAAACGTACCGGAACGTTCTGCCAGGAATGCTCGCAAACCACACGGGAACTGCTGTACCGTGTGCCAGCCAGGAACTGAACTGGAAAAATGAGTAGAGAGAAGCATCGCTAATGGCTGAAGGCAAACGGTTAAAAACACTTGCCCGTGTGCGCTTCACTCAGGCCCGCACGGTCGTCGCAGGACGAAGAAAACAGACAACAATTTAGCCACAGGAATTAGGATTCGCGATGAAGCTGGGGAACGAAAAAAAAAAACCAACAGCAAACACCGTAAGATACGTGCGGTGTACGTGTGCTACGGGAAGAATATACTGCGTCACCGCTAATTGTGGATAACGGTGTGCAGCGCAGAACGGAGAATGAAAAACTCGCGAACCGAGCAGATGCACGACACTGCATAAAGCGAAGGTTGTATAGTGAAGTAGGGAAAAAAGTTTATCGCTAGAATATTTGTTTTATGCGCTGCTTGTTGCAGGTTGATACCACCGGTGGTTGAAGGCGTTTTAAGGATTCTTTTTCTATGCACAGATAATGAGGCACTAAACAGTAATGATCCAAAGGTGATTAACAGTGTTAAATGTATTCCATTAACATTGTCGATCGGAAGCGTAAATTGATAGTAATTTGCAGGATGTTATTATGGATAGGTACACTTTGGATTCGTAATTGAATGTAATAAATTTAAAAATTGATAAAAAAACAGAATTGAAAAAAACGTTGTCTTTATCTAATCTGATTGACTACAACACTTCAAGAGATAAAGTATGCGTCTTTACCATGTTGATAAATGGTAACACAAAATTCGCACAACAGTGTTGCTGGCACCACCAATGTGAGATGAATGTCCACTTGCCTTCAGGACATAGCGGACAATGTTACATAGCGCCATTTACGACGGCGATCGTGTCAATATCGTCGATGCAGTCAAATCAAATTTCATTTCACTCCCGCCGGGGTGTCCATGGTACCGGCTTGAAGGCCGGCTCGGAACGGTAACGGAAACACCGATCCTGGTAACGATGGACATCGATTGCATGATGAAATAATCTTCAACCCAGACCCCGGCTGCCGAACGGAGCATGTACGGATAATGTTGTTCTTTAATTTCACGCTTCGTCCTAAAGCAGCGTCGATTCGGTCCCGGACTACTATCGTGGCGCGCCAACTATGTCCTGCAGCAAAATGTCCTCGAATCAAGCGGCTTTGCTGGTACGCGATGGCAGGATAATCTATTCCGGTGCAAAACTCCCTACCGTGATCGTTGGTGATGGTGAAATGGTACCCGGCTCTTTGATGATGCCTGCCGACGCCGGAGTAGTGCGCTGTTTGTGACTATGGACGCGAATTTTCTGCGAAAACGATAAACGATGGAACGGAAGCGCTCGAGGGCCGGACACTGTATCAGGGGTGAATAGGTTGCTTGAGTTTGCTAACGAATATGCCATCGAGGCCAGAACGAGTTAAAGTGCGATAGATCAATTCCATATCAGTTAAAGTTATTTTGTTTTATTATTTGAAAAGTGGATAGATAGCAGATAGTGGATAGCAAAAAGAGTATGTTCGTGTCTATTTTTCTATGTTTATTTGTTAAAAAAATAAATTATATATATGTAAACGTGCTCTTTAAATTATTTTTGCTGCTGTCTATTTACAACATTCTATTCGACTAACACTCATTTTTAATAGAAAAAAGGGGAACAACTTGTGGTCGGTTTGTTATTTAAAAGAACGGAGGGACGGAGACCTTCTCCATAGAAACACCCTTCCTTTGAAGATAAGGAGAATTTTGCTAGGAGAAAAAATCCGTACTAAGCTGCCTAGCCGTAAAATGAAAGAAGCATTCCTAGTTGGGGTAAAGAGGGCTAGTTTGAAAACATCTGACAAGAATTAAGTTTACTTAGTAATGTGCCATGAACAATAGGATAAACGACTGGGAGTACATACTTCGATATTATGCTAAGTTGACGAAGTTTTCATGGGAAAAGGCCAGACCCCTATTCTAGGCCTGAATTTTTTTACAAGCAGTAACATATGGTTCTACTTTTACGATGTCTCATATGATTTCTCAATCACAAAATTGCAGTTCTATTGTGCTGTATGCTAGTATATTGTATTACATTGCATTGTTTCGTAAATCGTCAGCGAATAACTTATGAACTTATGATTGTTGGAATAATTACTCATCATCATATCTCAAAACTGTAGCTTGCTCATTGATAAGAAGGCGGAATTTTAATTAACAACTGCTTATTATTCAACAACCGTAAAAGAATCACACATAACTTCAGAATGGATTTATTAATATGATATATGGACTAAACCAACTGTTACTCTTCCACGACTGTGTGCATTCATTCTTTCTTGAAGGAGCGTAAAAAAATCTCCCTGAGTGGCATTTTTCCAGACATAAGGAATTCCATTACTATCCTTTGATAATTTATTGCTATCAAAGCCTCACTAAGGTGGCACGTGCCGGTTATGATGGCGATTGAATGGTTAGCACTTGTGCCATAAATTATTTTATCGTTGCCCGAGAAGACCACTTCGCATGAATGAATATGCATTTGAATGAATGCGTCACAACTGTTCTTACAAGAATTATTCGACAGAATTTGTACATTGCATTGCTAATGGAACGTAGAAAACAATAATAAAAAAATCATAGATAAAGATTTATCATAACCATCAATTGATTTCGTTTAGCTAGTTTTATGATATTGTATCAATATAAACCTAATTAACTTTATTGGATATCTGCAAGGACTACACTTCATTTTGTATCCTCGTACTGATGCAATTTTTTTCTTGATCTTGATAAGTCGCAATTATAAATGCTTGCTAAACTATATAGCAATTATTTCATTATATTACGAATGAAACGTAGGGGCACTTAATAACTCAATCACGAATTCAGATTTCAATAATTGCTAGCAAAGCTAATTTCCATATTACATCTATCATTTTCCTTTCATGAATCAACTTACGCACGATACATTTTTGTATTGTTATTGAATGAAAGCATGCAAAAAATGTACCCTTCTCTTGCCAGCGAAAGTTTTCCTGCACGAAGTCTGGAAAACTTAATTCCTCAACCTTCCACTCAGCCCATAACAGCTTTATTTCGGGCGTCAAGAGAACAGAGCCAGCTGGTCAGCGACTAATACAACCGCGTTGCCACAACAAGTGGTGGGGGAAGGATTTTGTTTTGGTTTCCCCTTCCCGCGGAAATATTTTCCGGCTTTCACCCCAAACTGACGCCTCGCCAGCCGTTGCTGCTTTCTTCTTGTTTGTTTTCATTAATTTCACTTTGATTTATTTCAGATCCACTCTTATGAAAACATGGCTATTTTGTAATTCAACGAAAACAAAGATCTTTATTAAAACAACCGCTCCTCGACGCACCCTCGAGACCGAGGTCTATTCATTCTGCTCCGGAGGCAAGTTTCTTATCAGCTTTATTAAACAGGAAAATCAGACCATCTCTCACAAAAGGTCCATGAATCGGGGAAAAAGAGAAGGAAAGAAGTGCCGAGTGCCGAAAGGACACTGCGCTGTCGACTACACCGTCCATCAAGCCGAACGTAACGATTGCCTAGGATCACGTTTCTTTACAATATGCGCCGCCTAGCGCCAAAGAGTAACCAAACGTTTACATTTTCGTATCCAACCAGGAAGGAGACAAAATGAGTTGTGTCGAATCGTGGACTTCCTCCACAAGTCTGTACGGCCGATCAAACTTACCATCCATCCCATCACCCACCCACTTGGGAGCAAACGATGCTATTTTGTTGACCGAGCGTTGCCTTTAAAGGCACGTCTCATTCAACACTGCGTCCTACCTACCAGGATGTCATGTAAGAACGCCAGCACTATAGGGAACGTGTTCAAACTTTAATAAACCACCGATTCACAATGCAGGGCCGCACGGGAAACTTTCCAAGGATGTCAACGCTTCTTCTCAGTTCACTGATTTTCTATTCACGGTGCAAGATGAATGTTTTCTGAGCAATAAGTGCAAGGTACGTGCAGAACGAGCGATCCGACGTCATATGATACAGTGTATGCAAAAGTTGTCAACGGAGCCACTCAGCGCACTGGATGACTGGGCTTGTTCTACAGTTCCGCTCATGAAACTGAGTTAAATGGGCTGTAAAACTATTAACTAACTTCTCGCAGTATGGCGAAAGGGTTACTCGAAAAGGATGAAATATTTTGATGCAATCCAAGTCAACGAGAACCCATCTGATCTTACGGTATTTGCATGAAATTCTTACAATCACATTACGACCAACAGGTTGATCTATTTTTTGTGCATTAAACGAAAAACAGACATAATGATATAATAACAAATTATTTTATATTAATAACGAATTATTTGATTTTCATTAAATAAAATAGTGAAATCAAAAACTCTACGATAACTGAACAAGAATTAGTCAAAACTTTAATTTCTCTAAAGCAACACAACGTGGAATCCTACGGTTTGCTACGTCGCACCCCACCGATCAAAAAACGCCTTGATACGATTGACAACCATTAGATAATAGCAATCACTTGCTTATTACAAAGCCAAAGTCGTTCCCAATTATACAGCGCACTGACATTCACTAATTCTTAGTGAGTTTTAAGCAATTGGCTATGATTGCGGCGCTGGATACATGAAAGCTATCGTTTGCGGCGGCTTACTACATGACCAGCCTTTTGCAAGACCTCCCCTAGCGACCATGCCATCGACCGACGGAACATGCCAGTTGCTTTGGTAGCCGGTAGATGAAAAGGCTAACGATGTGATTGAAATCTGTGACCGTCGTACGTAAAGGGCTCACGGGCCAGAAACTCTGCCGAGGCGACCCAACCCATCGGGGCAGTTGGTTACCGTGTTTGGTTTCTGTTGTATCAATTTTGCAAATGAATCCTGGTGCAAAACATTGGTCCTGTCCAGGAATTTGATGGAACCGCAGACAGGCGCTTGTACCATGTCACGTACAATTTGATCCGCTTTTGTAAGAGTCGATGCGGTTCCTTCTGTCCAGCGCTTGCAACCAGAAGACCGGTGCCGATTCTTGGGCGGCAAGCTTTTGAGCGACCGTGCTGGAAATGGTCAGCAGCAAGGGAGATTTTCTTCCCCGGTCGCTCACTTATCACCCCCGATAGTCGTACCCTTTACAGCAACGACTGTGCAAACCATTGTCGGGTGGATTCGCATTACTATTAAGCCTTCTATCCGGATGCCTCGCCTGGCAGGAGCAGTACAAGGCCAGTACAAAAGTCCCACCGGAGTGGAAATTGGAAATGCTACTGGAAATAGCATTTCGCCCGGGACAGGCCCATTATTATTTTGTCTCATTTCATCCACAAACCAGCCATTGTCGACGCTGGCATCGGCAAAGTATGCCCGCAAGCGTTGCCAGCTATTTGCCAGCGAAATGCGCGGGACGAGAATAATTCGCCTGTAAAATGAACCACAATCGTGGGTCTCAAATTTCCAATTCATAAGCGTTCGGGGTTCGGTGCAGTCAGTACCGAAACGGATCGTCAGCCTGAGCAAAGCCAAACATTAATTTTTGTTCATATTACCCTTTGATTATCCTTCATGATCCCTTTGTTAGAGGACTGTGCATTGTGATTTTGTAGGTGGCTGATAGTTTCGGGCAAGGGTTAAGCTTCAAACATCACAAGGTAGTGCTATGTTTTTGATCACATTTCTGGAAAAGCGTTTTGATGTTAAACTGAAATTGACCTGTTATTTCTAGCAAAATATTGTACCGAGCAACATGGAAATAATGCAATAAGGAATGAAAAATATTGCACTATTTAAAAATAATGTAAACATAATTTAAAATTCTTTTATGTATTTAATACATAAATCACCTGCATTCTTCTTCAAATGAAACGAATGTGATTTAAAATAAATCCATGGAGCTACTACTTAAAAACAATGAAAGAAACATTTATCGCTAGCAACTTTTTTTTGCATTGGTACAACACCTTTAGAAGTTTAAATCATAACTGTGATAGATCTGATTTCTTAAAATTTTCTTTGAATTTTAATTAATTAGGAGAACATTATTTACACTTTATGCATATCATTCCTATTAAAACTATTGACCTCTTTAAAACATTTAAGGATTGAAAAAAAAAAAAATATTCGATATCACGTCCGCGCTCTCCACCATCAGAGTGGACATATTTCATTTGTTAAAAGATAGACAAAACGTGCTTCTTTCAATCACCGGCGGTCAATTCGTTCAGAATGAAATTTTCCGTCATAAAAATATACATACTTAAAACATGACTCTAGAGTCGGTAGTTAAAGCCCACGCACGAATTTGCTTACATTCACAAGCAATGATAATGATCTCGTAAATAGGTCAATTAATTCAGATCTCGCCAAAAGGGACATCATAACTGACAGCACCAGTGCATTTCAGCGTTCAGAATACTAAAAGATAAAAAAGGTTATTAATCAGCAATAGACACCAGTCGCTTAGCAGAGGATAAAGAGATGTTTCAAGCAAACATTGACAGAAATTGACAGTTGATTAATTCGAAAGTGATTTAAATCGGATCGCATGCATCCCTTTCCGAATAATATGAGGAACATGGCAGTTTAACACGATCTGAAAACAAGCCAGAACTCAGTGATTTTACTGACTCATCCAGCAGTACAATCAATTCAAAGTCAGGAAAGCATTTGGCAATCTCATTCCGCGAAACACTCACCGGTCAATTTAATTCGATTTGGAACGCATTACCGGACTGCAATTGTAACAGCAGTGCTGTTAACATCGACATGCGCTTCTCAGCAAACGAATTGGACTGCATCGCTGCTGTCGATACATCATCAAGTTGAACGAATCGTGTTGACAACGGTTGCGTACAATGTTACCGTGGGAAGTGGGTGACGGTGTCGTAATCCTACTGGGCTGTAACGGTGCCAGTAAATAAACCTGTTCCTTTTTTTACCCTATCAACAAATACGTATTAACTCCAGGAAACCACAAACACATGACAAAAAGATGGAATTACAGGATGTTTCCATTAATTTTCCGCGATAGCATATAACACAAATGCTGCATGCTTGGTGGTAAGTTGAGGGGAAAAAATGTACATGAAAATACACATTCTATACACACATGATGTTCAATTTTCATGTCTAAAAATTATGGTACAGTGTATGCTCACTAAGCAGAAGAGTACAAACAAGTAAAACTTTACATAAAAATCGGACTCCCACGGCTTGTTATGGTTTGGACTCGGTCTTGTTATGGTTAGAATAGGAAAAGGCCAGACAAAAACCATTTGCGAAATTTTGTCAAAACAATGACAGAACTGCCTGCTCGCAAACTGCTCATATTTTGCAAGGAACTGATGATATTGGAAAATAAAGCTAAACAGGTAGAAAGGAAATATCTAGCTTCAAAAGAAAGTTGTACTATGTAGCTAAACGCTTCGAAACAAACGAAGGCCTTACGTCGTCTGCAGCATATTTGAATTGATAATATATCGTTCAATAGCATCGGAACATCAAAGGGAATCAAATGTGACAGCCTATAGAAACGTATCGAAGACAGCGGGGTGAACATTGGAGCATGATGGTTTACAAATTGGATTAAAATATTCACATGCGTAAGATAAACAAACGATGATTAAAAAAACATGCATGAAGCTCATCTTTGATCTTCATAACGCACATCTCAATCAATAAGCCGTATATGCCGCAAAACGTGCGAGATTATCCTATCCTACTACCTATGACATTCGTAAGCGAACATAACCTGTTAAAAAATTTAATATCTTTTCATTTCAAGTATTACGTGAGCAAAAAATTAAGATAACCACGCCACGATAAAACGAAATTGCGGAAAATGCATAAAACAGGTAAATCAGTGTTCATCATATTATGCATAGTTTTACTACCATAAATCAAATGCCACACTCAGTCTCTTTTCTAAAGCGTACCATTTCGTTCCAACTTTTTTTCCCCCATTTCGTATCATAAAAAACTCTTTCATATGCTTTGCGTTTTAGACGAAAAGCCACGCACGTGGGCTTTCAAATAATCATCGCCAATTGCAGTTACGTGCATTTCATTCTTAGTTTCAGGTGTAACATACTGAATTCTGTTGAGCCGAGCTCAGTTGGCTAAGAAAACGTTGTGCGCTTGGATGAAGTCCCTCATCCATTCAAGTTCCTGATGCACGTGCCAAGAAAGACTGGTTTTTACTCTTTTTGTCACGGAACAGCAAGGCCACTCAAAATACGATGAAATGATATTACAGAGACGAAATAACTTACTTCCGTACATTTCCCTCGACAGTATTTCACACTTATCGCCTTTCAAAATCGTCTTTTATGCGTCCAGTGCACGTGACGCGCAAATACAAATCAGTTTTGTTCACAAAACATTTCAGATACGTTTTGTTCTAACCCTGATATTTTCTCAATAATCGTAAAATTTTATGAACGCTGTGAAACACAAAACAAAAAAAACCACAACCGAAATGCGCACGGAGCCATTTTGCACGTAGTCAATAAAATAGATGTGCTGCAGCTGGATGTACGGAAAGCATTGCCGCCCAGCGTCTGTTAATCTGCCACGAGATCCTCCGTAACCACAAACAGAATCCTGCGCACAGTGTAAGCTCATATGCTAAACAAAATTGTTCCTCAGAGCTGAAACAACGGCTGCTTTGACCAGAAATTGTCCTAGAGTCGATGAGAAATGATCATCCAGAGCGATGGAAGCATGAAGGTAAAAGAAAGGATTCATAGAGAATGTAAAAGTTTCCCACCTTTTCTTATGATTGCCGACAGTACGATACGCGATGGCACGGAAAGCCACTTCTACTTTTATAACTTCTCCCTTGCCTAACAAGACGCCACTGCATGAATAAATCGAACCAGTGACGACGGGTTACAGATGTCTCGATATCCTTGTAAGGTTATGTTTCTTTTTACTTTCGAGATTCTTGAACGAGCAAACCCTCGCGGTTTTTTTAATGCGCCTCGTATCGATGTGCTGCATTTCATGATAATGCGAAATATAGACCTAAAGTTTTGCAATAAAATCGAGATGCCAATTGTGTTTAAGTCGTTAGATTTCCAGTCCATTCCATCGATGCAGTACGACGTTGTGTGCTCGTAAAACAGAGGGTTAATCGTGAGATGCGAGGAACAAAATTTTAAAATCAAATTTACCAAACTTTATAATTTATTTCTCCTCCAAAAGAACAACCATAACTGTCAATAATCGATATCATTTCTGTAGTAAATCCAAAAAAAATATGATATAATAACTATAAAACTTCTTTTAATAATTTTTTTTTATGCATCCCGTGTCTTTGGATGTGAATAAAAACATTTATAAACTAATTAATGAATTAATAAATATCTATTAAATATATTTAACAATGCAAATCATCGAATAAAGTTAAGTTTACGTGTTATAGTACAATTGACAGCAGTGAATGTTCAAATATAATTCCATGTATTTTTAACGATACCAAACGGTTCCTAACAAATCTTACAATGCTTAAAAAAATTTAAAAAAAAACAAAAAAAACACGAAAACAAAAATTCAACAGCACAATCTAACCACAACGGCATAGAAATCGTTTGTCTTATCGCGATGAATTTATCAACCGTCTGCCCATCCCAGAGTTTCATTTATGTTCTTTCACTTTTTTTTTATTTTTGGCTACTTACGGAGAAATAAATGAAATTTCGGTTCACAGACGAACGAACACCATCTGACGGTGTAGACCGGAAGCGGAACCATCGAGACAATAAGAAATGGTATATATTTATGATGTTTTTTTTTTTGTTTTCGAACGACCACAACCACCGTCATCTTTTTTTTTTCGTCATTCTTGCTGCCTGCTTCATCGAAAGCATGTTCACTGGCTCTTTCGGTTCAACGGGAATCGCCCAAAACCACGCGATATGTTTATTGGCAGCTAAATTAGATCTTAATCAGCTCATTTCCATCGTACAAAAGAGTACTTCGAGCGTAGGAAAGAGTGGAAGAACAAAACAGTGTTTTGCTCTAGCTAAACCACGACGAATCTAATTTTGAAGGTGCCCACAGAAGGCAACAGCTCAGAAAGCATGAAAAAAAGAGCGACCAATTGATATGAAACTGGTATGCTCGCTGGAAAAAGTGCCACCATTCATGCCTACAAGGATATCTAAACGACGTAAAATCGGAAAATCATTTGATTCCAGCTAAGAACCATCAAATTGAACTTTGACCGTGCATTTATAAAACAAATTACTAAAGCATCGTTTGTAGGTGCTACCTTTCAGCATTGTTGGTAGGAGCTAATTAATCGAATTTAAGAAAAAAATTCGTCAACAATATTGAAACATACCATAAAAAAACTGATTCAATAACTTTACTCGTGTAGAAATATAGCAGAGTATAAAAAATACGATTTGTAGACAATTTGTACCAGACTTATTGAATACAATTTTTTCATGAGATAAACTCAAACCACTATTACGTTGGCTAAAATATCAAATATATGATTGTTAGCTTTCAAAACGATTGAAATTCTGCCTCAACCTCAAGTTGAAATGAATCCGTACCGATCTATACCCACCATTAGGAAAATATTAAATTCTATTATTCTGATTTATATCCCACGTCTTCGTACCATGGTACCAACTTCCAATCGTTACTGTCCTCATCAGCATTACTCAGCACAAGCTACCCCAAACGGTTATATTGTTTTCATTCTCCATGCGACAGTGAAGCAGTATGCTTTGATTCACGATTTGTAATGAGGACATCAATGCCTCTGATTTATGGAAAAAAAACCATTCGGATCAATTTTGCGCTGCGATAACAAGAAACCCTCAAGGATTCAAGGTACCTGCTTCCACAGAAACCATGACTTTCACAACAGAATCCCATTTCACTGGAAACTTGAATAGCTGTAGGTTGCTCTGGTACCTATTTGTCACGTTAAACTCAGTAGAATTTCGTTTTTTCTACGACCAGTAATACCATAAAGTAGAATCGCATGTGGTGATTTTGATTTTACCAACGAATATAGAATTATCTTAAGCTAGTTTAGCATTTTAGTACTAGCCTGTTTGTTCTATTTTACCTATAACAAGAACCAAGAATTTACCAGAACCTGACATCGTTTGTCATTATTCACTCAAAATGTTTAAAACTTTTCTTCTAATTATAACCGCAATATTTACATACATGCAACTACTCAATGCCTGCTACACCTTTTTTCTATGGATTATGAAACAAGATTGAGAACAAATTTCTCAACCCACCAGCTAGAAACATTTTTCCATTACATCTTTTTCCCCAAATGTAACCATTTCCAATCCCAGGAAACGTGTATGTAAAGAAAAGCAAGCAGAAATGGCTCGCATGCTCTTGTCCTGTGATCAAGTGAAAAAATGATTCATCCCTGCCGAATGCCCTGCCGCATCAGTAGGCTTTAGGCAAAATAAAGCCGGCTTCAGCTGGAACCCGGCCGCACGGCCGGAAGAACCAAAATATATCCGGACCGGAGAATGAAAAAAAAAAATAGATTGTCTACGTAATACGACAACATGCAGGCGCAACTCGCGGCATAAAAACCATACATATTCATTGTCAATCATCGTACTCATCACTGGCAACGTTGGCAGCATCCTTATCGAGCGACAGACAGAGTAACCCCGCAAAGGCCGACAGAGGGGGCCAGTGGTGAAGGGTTTTGCTGATTGGATCATCACTCAGACCCCTTTTTCTGCAGCGCTACGAATGCAGAAGCCAACCACCATTCGAGTTTGTAGCGTTTAACATGTGCTAGTTTCTTTTTCCCGTCGCATTCATAAAGATTTTTGTGTTGCTGTGATGCCTGGTAAGCTTGTGTTAAGAACCGGGTTCAGATGCCAGCGAGAAAGGCAAGTTGTTCAATTGATTTGGAATTCATCTTGCAGCACATTTTTACTGCTCTCAGGTGGCGTAGGATGATTGGAAAGTCATCCACTTTTGGATCCTGTCTACCCATGGCATTTTCTCTTCCTTTTGTTAATCTCTGACGTTATCATGCATGGAAATGAGGACACAATTTTTTTTACCGTAGAATGCGTAACAACGTGGTTTTGTTGTTTTCTTTTTTACAGTACATCAACATAAAAGATCAAAATAAGGATTGTTAAAGGCTCAATATTACTAGGACGCATTATTGCTATTATCTAAACTAGAAAAACAGAGAAAAGGGCACATAAATGCTTGAAAATAACGCATGTATTATTTCACAAATCCTTATCCTCCTGGTATTCCTTCTCCTTATAGTTTCCGAATGTAAACAAAAATCAAACCCATTAACATCATCAATATATTTTCACACTTTGATCAAAAACATACTAGGCATCTGATCTGCTACAAGAGTGCCATTTATCAACACGATTGACACGGTAGGTTAGATCCATGGAAAGGACAAAAAACAAGAGCAATCGTATTCATTTGGCCACCATGCTAATGGATACGGTCGAACGGCGCTAATAGTACCGGCTGGAAACATGCTACACCACCAGATGCCGAGGGTAAATTACGAATATTGCTACCATCTGACCCGACGCTACAACAGATTACAGTGGAACTTACATCGAAACCCTTGCCTGTTTCGCTTCGGTATGCCAAACCGAATGCCGATCCCGGAGCATCGTAGGATGGAGGCATCTTAATTGCAAACCGAAGAAACCGCAACATGAATCCCATAAATCGGTACCGGGGACCGAAAGTCAACCCGGTCCCCCGCATGCGAGCGTCGACTGTTAACAGCTTTGCCCGGCATCCGTTTCCACACGAACGGAAGAGTTTTAATGGAAACGAACAAGAGTGTCTCAAGTTGAAGCAAGTGTAGCTAACGCTGTTTTGTCCTTCGATACACCCCGTTTGCGCGCACGATATATCTTCCTCTAATGATGCCTTCACGTGTCGAACGTGTGCCAAAAAGTGCACTCATGTCTTTACCCCGAGATTGACAACGCACAGGAAAGGACAATCCAGAAGATTCGATCGCACCGTTCGGACCACCCCGTTCGGAAACTTCAGACTGCTCTCCATCGGTTACGTCACAAGCAACCCTTTTCAAGCGCTAGATGAAGTCTTAAAACAAGCAAACTCTTACTCTTTCCCCTTCCGACCGAACCTCGGTAGCGGATGGACCTGGCTGGCTGTTCGGTCCGATTTCATTGGTCTAATTGATAAATTGTGTTTCGAGCAATAAAATTTGATTGCTCTCCCACTTCACTCGGGACGATTTCGTTTTACCGTGTCGCCGTACTATTTGACGGAAAAAGAGCGCGCCGTTCACCAAACGCAACGAGTGCGGCGGGGAGAGCATTCAAAATCAATGCTAATGACGATTGCTTAAGTGGCATGTCGGGGAAAAGAAAATTTGCGGTTGGTATGATGAAAATGATCCTTCTTAAGAACACGCTCTGCTTTTATCAACACCGTCTGCACGGTTGGTTGCGCTGCAGGACGGAAAGGAAGTAAACAGCTACAGTTTGCTACATTACGAATCGGGTGATAATATCAATGAGAAACACTCAACCAAACTTTGTGAAGGGTTTCGATCAGAAATTTCACCAATGCGTTTATCCAATGCAATTGCCATCCAATTTGTTTAAACGTTTTTCTTTATATAGCTCGGTTATTATGTCATCGTTCTAAGCGGTAGAATGATCTCTTCTCAAATCGCCAGCTACTGATGAAAAGAAGATTACATTCTACATAACTTTAATTAGCATGAAAGATTAGTGCATTGAGGAACTAAATTTCCTTACTTGGATGGGAGATGCTCCTCTACGTTTGTGAGTATGTAGACCTAAGAAGCTTGATGTTTTCAAAACCTCCAGTGATCAAAGTGATTCAACGAGCCGCGTAAAACTTTGGTAATTTGGTAAAATGGTAATTTAAACCACTAATTGAACCATTCATCACAACTCAGTAACCATTCGATTTCGTATGCTATATAAATCGTATTAGTATACGAATCATTTTTTGCAAAACTAACATAATTTGTTACAAATTTAGAATTCCTCTAGGAACACGTACATTAGTTGCAAGCATGTCGAATCACGATTTTTGCAAGGGTATCTATATGTTATAGATTAATATTAAATATTGTTATCAAATGTATAGCAAAACATAGTCAAAAATAAACATGGAAATTTGGATTTTATACTGCTAAAACTCTTGAACCATAGTTCTGACTATAAATCTAAACGCAAAGCAACCACGTCACAACAACGTCCAGATATAAAATACCACACATGTTTATGTCGTTTACGAACAGGAACAACTTTTCACCCCAATTTTCTCACATACTTCCCCGAGGACGGTTCCTTCGCATAATGCAATAGAATTCTCTGTTTTAAATGAATCGAGTTTAGATGAAAATTGAGCGTTCAAATTCGGTTTCCTTCACGGTTGAATTCGACAAGAGACCTTTCCGTCACGCGAAACCCCTTCGTAAATCGAACGCATGCGACTAAACCGACTACATGGTTCGCGGGTTTCACGTGTGAGCGGTACATGAAATCATAAGACAAAAAGGCTTCAAATTTACATTCCCCGAGGGGCCGTACCCCTTCCAGGCCGCACCTCGTCACGAGAAACGCGCGCGGCTAGGTTTAATATTTTCCCAAACGTTCCGATTCTCACCCCTCCACGGTGCAGCTACGACCATCCATTCCTGTTCCTGGCCAGTTGTTGCGCCCTGCGGTCGTTTTGATAGAACCTCGGTACACGTGCGGTGGCACTGATAAAGTTCCGAAACCCTGTGGCAACACTTTACCTGTACAAACCCTCCCGCCCACCCCAGTTTTCCCAGTTGCTGTGAAAGGATGCGAAACGACCGACGCTGGCAAAGTGCGGTGTTTACAAACGTAGTCACCGCGAAAGCGATTACCGCTGCCGGTAAATCGTTACACTCGATAGAACGAGCGCTTCACCTTCTGAAGTGGTGGTCCTGGAGAAAGTGGGCAGTGATGATGAGCTGGATGCAAATGGTTGAAGAGCGTTACGATTTTCGTAGCGGTGATGCCTTTAAATACACGCTTCGGGAAGCATTCTCTTTGATGTTGGGAATCCTTCCTCGATCAGTGCTCCATTCTGGTTTGGTTTTAAGCCTTCCTTTCTGACAGTACCAGACCCAGACAAACAGACACGAAATGTCTTCTCAAGCTTTTGGGAAACCCATGAAAAGTAATGTAAACGGAACACATGCAAAAACAAGTCAGACTTCTATTGCGAGAGCAGTAAAAAAGTCCTTATGTATTTCATTAAGTATTTCGTTTATCTTTTGTATTTCGTGTAATTTTTTACAGTTTTTCTTTTTAGATCGGAACGAAACGATTAAATTGTAGCGTCAAAAAAATATATAAAGGTGTGAAATATTTTACAACTTCAATATTCAGGTAGATGTGTCAGGTCAATATTCAGGTAACGTGTGATGAATCATAACACACTTTTGTGAAAAAAAAAATTGTATAAAATAGTATACACCTTCACTTAAATATTACGAGTAAAAATTGTAAATACCATCGCACACACATCAAGACTCCTGGAATGTTTCCCACAGACGACACAACATGAAAAATACCTCACCCACGTACCCGCACAATAAAGTGCACCGGGAAAACAAATACATTCAATATTGCTCCAAGCCGAGCAGAATGTGTAAAACGCGTTTTCTTAAGCGAATTTGAAACATAAGCATCGCCGTCTTGTCAAGGTAAAAGCATAAAGGATTCAATATCGTCGTAAACTTGACGCGTCCTCGCGACATCATACCGTAGGCGTTATGGGACTAAAGCAGGTGCTATGTTTTCGAAGCGTGTTCTCAGCGAGTGAGAATTTTGACATGTGTTATCCGCGTAGAAAAAAAATGAAGACGCTTAAGTACAATATACACGCAACCTCCCATGAGCAGAACGTGAAAGATAGACATGAATTCCAAAGAGGCAATTTAAAGCTATTCAACAGATTGTTTCATGCAAGGCAAGCGGATGACAAATGATTTGTAATCTCGGTCTGGTATTTGATAGCACGAACAAGACATGCAATCTTAAAGTTAACACAATCATTGCAAGATTGTTGAACCTAAGTTAGCCTTCTATCATATCTGATAAAACATTAGATATGTGTTTTAAACTATGTAAGATATTTCAAAACAAATATCTATAACTTTAAGGGTGTGCAAATAAGTAATTTATAATTTTATTTTATTATTGAATAAAGATACAAATTTGACTATTCAAACGATATGGCGATACGCCAACCATTTCTATTTTCTATTTCAATCACACGTAGCATAAACGTTTGATTCAACAATATCATATAAACATTTTACCACCACTATAAATAAAAAACAACCTATGACAAAGTAAACTATGAAAAAATCGTTCTATCTTTATTCCGTCAAAATGACTGACTGAAAGACAGTCACACGAAATTTCGCTGATAAAAAGCAAACTCTAACGTCGACCGGAAACGAGAACTCGTAAGAAGATTGTGGTTTGACCCATCTATTCTGCCGCGATGTCACTCATTCTGTCAACCGGTCGCGCGCAATCGTGACGATGCTAGAGAAAACGGCATGGACGGCTTTGGGTAGTGGAAAAAAAAAGGCTGCGACTTACGCCGGTGAAAAGAAAACTCTACCGAAACCGGGAAAGACTTCATCGGATGCACACGGATAGACTGCGGGTGTACCGGTTGCCAGTGACAGACCCGAATGGCATTAAATGATAATTTCATTCGCCATCTGAACAGAACGTTCTCGCCGTACGGCCTTCTGAGCGCGACAGTTCAAACCCAACCGTCTGTCAATCTGAGCAGACAATCATTTAGTTGGTGTTGGCCCTTCCAACCTTGCGCAGCATGAAGCAGCATCATTTAGTGCAAAGCGTTTTATAAAGTGCCACGTGTATGACGCTCAACATGCAATTCATAGGGAACAAAAATTTGCAATTCAATTTGTGTGAACTAGGTTTTAAGTTTGCTACAGTAAATTTTGTTAATTGTATTTCATAGTTTCGAGGTAATATTGTTATTTGTATGAGTCTATTCATTTTATCTTTTTTATACGATTGGATTCTTAATTTTATATGCAAATGCTCGATCATTTTTTTCATTTTATTCAAACAATAGCAAAATACGTAAATTTGAATGATACATCATGCAGTCATGCATTTGAATGATACAAATGAAGTGTTAAGACACATCAGTGACTTATTCATGAGTTATACAATTCAACTTTCCATTATTTTCTTATGAACGCCTAACAAAAATCTTTTGAAAAAAATAAAAATCACAATTTTATTTTTGTTAGAAAACAGTAAAACCATAGCTTGAATCTCATTTCACATTTCAATCTGTTCCAAGGATTATCACCGGTTGGATGATATTCGTACACTGAGGGCAAAAATGAGGCAGCACGAACCAAAGAGTGCGAAATAAAAAAAGACACCATGAAGGACAAACGGTGGTGTCACTGCTGCCCGTAATTTCGTAAAATATGGTAGTTTACCTTTTCCTGTTTTCGTAAAGTTCCTACCAATAAAACCCCCAAGGGAGCCAACCACCCCGCCGACCCGACGGTGGACTCTCTCCCTCTCAATACCCGCAGACTTGACATTCCGAGCAATCCGTGCCGTACTGCTTCGCTGATGATGTATAGCAAATCGTTTCAAGAATACTGCCTTTGCCTTGCGAGACGTCTTAACGCGCCGTTTCGGAACGCGTGCTGCACACGTAAAACCAGCCGGGCCACTCCGTGAATGAAACTGTCCCTTGCCACGCCTTCAAGCGAGTGAGCAACGGTGGAAATCCTGAGGACGCGCGCGCGCCTCTAATGCGCTCAGCCGCTGCTCATGCAGGAATGAAATATGATGCTTCTGTTTCGAGCAGGCTTCACGAGCATGTTGTTGTTTGGTCATATTCAACACTTTGTGGAACGGAAGGTACGCCAGAAGGTTGGCAGGCTTCCCCGTTCCCCACACCCGCACCGAGGCTTGCATGCGTGCTACCGGCGCGGCCACGATGGTAATTAAGGTTATTTATGGCGGTAATCGAGAATTTTTGCGTGAAACGATCTCAACATGTACGGTGCGGCCGGTTTTGCTGCTGCGCGTCTCAAGTGGCGATTTTGTGCACCGAGAACCGCGGAAAGGTCGCATCGCAGTGAGTACTTTCGTCGTTAACTACGATATGTGCCAATTCCCGGTTTTCGCTCGTGGAACAAAGGTGGTGGAAAAGAAAAATCAACAAGATATAAAAGCCAAGCAGTATGAAGAAGTGGTGAAAAGTGAATACCGAATATAAGACGAAAAAATTGCACAAAATCGTCTAGAAGATCTATTTCATCAAAGAATGACTACCACAGTAAAAATTACTGGTATATTTTATTGCAATAATTCTTTTATACACATAAAAGAAAAAATAAGTGCAAAAAACCACTACATAGTTAAGCTAGTTAACCAACAAATTGGGTTCATAAAAAAATGCTTAGAATCAAAAACAAAAAAATAAAAAACATCTACCATAAAGTCAATTAGTTTCCATTTATAAGAGAGCCGTACGTTATTTTATATTCTATGAAACAAACGAACGCAGACTATAAAAACTTTAGACACGAAAATAAGAGGCAGGCGAATAATTATTAGTTATGACACAAATTCCTATGCTATTTTTGTCCTCCTGAAGCAAGCGGTAAAAACTTTATTGTTAACATGAAAAGAAGGTTTTTCTTTTTTTTGTGTACCATACCACCATTGCAATAAACTTTGATCGAAGAAAAGGTACGTAAATAGCTGCGGCATAAGAAAAACGATAATGCAAGCGTCGTATACAAAAGCCATGCTTGCCAACGCGCATCCTTAGTCTCCACCTTCATGCACCATGCTTCTGCTACTATGCTCGCATGATTGCTAATAAAGTCGCCGTGACGGTACTGCAGCTGAAGACAGCACGCTACAGAACGCGCCGGATGACGGATGAAGGTGTTCTAGGGAAGCCATAAGGTTAGGGGTACAGTGCGCGTCTAATAACGCAACTAAAGGGCGTACATACACACATCGAGCCCCTCTGCAGAACGCTCTATTGCACAACCCCCTTTGCGTACAGGTCGTAAAGGATCAAATTTCCTTTTTGGGCTCCTATTACCGGCAAAATACGCCCGTACGCCTGCCCAGCTCCAGACCCTGATGATAGGCCCAATGACTAGTATCGGTGCAAATCACGTACCAACCCGCGACGGCCGATGCCACGGCCTGATAATGAAATACACCCGTGGCAGGGGAAACAGCGCTCGTCGTTCACGAATTACTGCAGGTTTGGGGAGGGTTGGCATGGGGAACCGGATTCCGTGCCGTGGTTCTTTGGGGAGACCTGGTAAAAGGACCTGTTGCCCGGTGTTACTTCCGGTAGACGCTTGAGGGACCGGCGTGGTACGCCATCCAGCAGGCAGTCACTCCTAATTAGACTTTAACGCCACCGGCTCAGGGCGAACTGCACAAGTTGCACTGCTTCCGTTGAAGGATATTGGTGGTGGTGGAGGTGGTGGTGGAGGTGGTGGCAGGTGGTGGTGGAGGTGGTGGCAGTTGGTGGCGGAAGTCGTTTCCTCACGTACGGTTTCATTACCTAGCTTGATAGAAAAGATTCTTCCATAACACGCACAAACACACACATGCTCACACAGTGCGAGGACGTAGAAATAATTTATTCTCTCCGACCCGCCACAGCCAAACTCTGCTTCCTTCTTCAACGCGCCTGTACGTTTGCCGACATGCAGGACCGGAAGACTTGTTAAAGGGAGAGAGAGAAAGAAGAAGAAGAAGAAAACAGTGGGCCTGGGTCTTTCGCAACAGCACTTCGCTCATTATAATGAAGTCTCGAACGCAACGAGGAATAATTGCTGTAACTTAAAACTCACCATCAATCCCGGCAGGCTATCGTTGCGGGAAGTTGCACAATCGGTAGGACCGCCGCCCACAACCAAAAGGGAACTACAACATTACGAAATCGTTTGATCTGCGCTTTACGGTATTTATGATGATGATGACGCTGATGATAAGAAACTAAACGAGTCTCGGGAGGTTCGGATTTACATGTCCTAGTGATCCGGAGTCGTCCTGCCCGCAAGGTGCACGTCCAACCAGATCAAAAAGGTTAACCTCCAGTTGCTATAGGGCAACAACAGGAAACGTACTACAACGGAGTGGTTTTGGGAGGATTCAATTATGGCCAACCTCTAAGCTAACGATATATCAGCTAAGGAAATGAAGAAAAAAAACACTAACAATATTTAAAATATTATTTTTACTCGTGCGATAATATTCAAAACTCCTTTGTGGACACACAAAAAATTGATTGATTTAAAATAAAAAATTATGTAATGCCACAGCGAGATTTTAACGTAAAAAGGGTTGTTTTTCCATGAACAAAATGTAACATTTAGTGATTTTTTTAAATGGAATTTCACATCCAGCGTACGTCGTAAGTTCCTTTTAATCTTCAAACTAAATTTCCCATTTTCGAAATGACCACTTAGGAGAAAGCTGAAAGTTTGTTTACCTTCAGTCTACAGCGCATTTCCATGCAGTGCTTCAATGGAAAAAAAAACCCCTGTCGATCTACTTCAGACCATTTTCGACCGTACGACTTCATGCAAATTACAATCAAATTCATTCAAATGAAGGACGGAAAAAACATCGACAAGCATTTGCGAAATTTGCAATTCCTCAAATGTCCAGCGATGCTGAATGCCGCTGTGTCGAAGGCGTACCCATACAAACTCGCAACAAACGAGCGGACCCAACCTACCCTCGAACATTTTGGTCATTTGAAAAAGCTGGCCCAGAATGAGGAGTTCCCCTTCGTCGAAGCTCCGGAAAAGTGGCGTTTTTCCGGTGCGTTGAAAGCGAACCTGCCACTGCCGTTGACCGAACGGAGCGAACAGGAAGGGCAAACGCGATGAGTCACATTATTTCGATATCGTTTTTCCGGTTCATTTTCAGACAGTGCCGGGGCACCGTACCATCCCACATCTCCATGAAAGCCTGGTCTGTTCGGTACAAACTGATGACAGATTTGTCGAAAATAACAGGTAGTATGACCCAGAGCATGGGAGGGGAAAATGGGCCGGATGATGGTTGGTAAAGGAGCGTTACCCGTTAGTACGTATGCTTTTCCAAAGCGACAATTGCCGAACATCTCTCGTTTGCACACGAGGCAATGCGGAGCAATGAAAAACACCGAGCCTATGTTTAAACACCATTAAATCAGTCCAAACGTTCCACACTCGGCTCGACCGTTTGGCGGCAAGAAGGTAATCACGCCGGCAAGTGAAGGAAGAAGTAAAACGGGGTGAGCTGGTATTGAGCTTGTTTCAAATGAATTCAATTGAATCAATAGACTAGACAGAGACGTTTTCCGTACGGTACGGTGTCCATGTACCCTTCGTACCGACGTATGAACTTCCAACATTTCGCAAGTACATTGAGCTTATAGAATTTTACGACTATTGTCTTTTGCTGGTGCAAGAAGAGAACCGTGAACTGTTCGAAAAACATCACCAAGTGGACAAACATTTTGGGAAATTTAGTTCCCAATCAGAGGGGTTCACACACCACGAGCAGGAAACATGGTACGGAAAAACTATCTACACGTCTGGAATGATCTCACTAGCACGGTGCTGCTTCGAGTGAAAGAGACACACGCTTAAACAACCCAGCTCAATCGTGTACCATGTAGTCAAATCTGGACATTATCGAATTTGTTAAATTTCATACACTAGAGGTAACTAGGCACGGCCCACTATGTGCTTCGTAGCTGGAAAAAACAGTAAACCATCACTCGTTAAAGGGACTGGGACCCGATTGGCTACGACAAGCATCCTATCTTTCGACCTACGCCCTACAAAAACAAGGGCACTCGGTAACAACGACCGATGATTATCAATCATGCTGCAAAACGGAATCTCCGCTAGTGAATCCTCTACGCGTTGGTTTACTGTCGAGCAGATGGTGTGTGTGTGTGTGTGTGTGTGTTTTCCCCGATTCCCCGAGAAAATAGGGGGGAAGGAGGTCAGATAAATAGCCCGTTCGATGTTTTACACACCGACCGATGTATGTTAATGCTGCGAAGGCTTAAAAACCGTACCCCCATTTTCGAGCCGCTCGCGCAAACCGATCTGCCAATTGACAATGGTCCGTCGCTAATCAGTCCCGTGTTTAGAAAGTTCAACCGCAAAAGCTAATGGATCCATCTCCGGCACCGAAAACACGTTCACCATTTGTGTGCCGGTGGAAACCGAACGTGTGAGGGTAAACAGTTGAAACAGACTCGAAACCATTAATCTTCCGGTCAGCCATACATCACGCGCGGGCACCGGTTGCGAAGAGGAGAAAGGTGATTATGGTTTGAAATGGTTTGACTTTTACTCAGCATTAATTACTAAACAGAATGGGTTTGCCCGGTCTGCACGAGGTACCTCGCAGTTTCATTACAGTTTAAAGTCTTCAATAAAACAATCGAATTAAACGTTATTAATGATCTAGCTCAGCTACGTGCGCCGAGGATGAGAATGATGAAGTCGGTACGTCGATATAGAAACACATAGAACACAGCTATGTTCATATTTATGAAGCATAAAAACATGTGATGATGAACATTTCACTCGTTTGACATCGACATAATCTAATATTGAAATTAATTACTGATGCTCACTACAAGTCATGCTAACTATAAACACAGATTTAACTAATTGCGTTCAACAGCGCGGAATTTCGTAATGATGTTGAGCAAATATCATCCGAGTGCAATGTTTGATTAAAAATTTAATCAGCTCGATAAATTATTACCTTTTTTTCTTGCTGCAACGACTCATGGGTATGCTTATCAATAAAATAGCTTCAAATTAAAAGCGTTGAAGGCGTGATTGGTCCCGAATCATGAAGCAAAACAAACACCCAAACAACACCGTTCGCATCATCAGACTAAACATTTCCATAATCGATCGATCCCACTCGCACACCGGGGATGGCTGCGTTGCATGAACTTTTCGACCACAAATTAAATTATCTTCCTCCTCTGCCAAGCCGGGGACGCAATTCGTCGCAACACGATGGATGCCTGAACAGGAGCAGGAGCTTGAGGGATGCGCGACGGAAGCCTGCGGTGTAGCACAGATGGTCTTAATAAAGCATGAAATTTCGATCCCCTACCGTAAGAAACGATAACCGCTGGCCCGGGTGCACGGGAAAAATAGAACAATTCCCATAAGTCGCAAAGTCGCTATGGAAATCAAATCAAAGGCTTACGCTCGGTCGGTTTCGGGTCGTGTGCGCCGAAAAACCACACAAGACGTTCCCGTGCTCGTCCGTGTTCTCAACCGTGCTCTGCGCAAAAACTGGCAGCAATATAGCAGCAAGGATTCACCTTCACGTTGCCTCCACGGACGGATATTTAACGTGGGTTTCAACAAACCGTGACGCTTCCACGCTGACATCCGTTTCGCTTCGGAAACTATACGTGTAACTCTAGAAAATACAGCCACGCATATCTCGTTCCATTCGACACTTCGGGTCAAAATCCATTCCCTCAGGTTCCTGGCGACCACCACCACGATTTCAGAAGAAAACGCTCCTTCACAAAACGTTGTAGAGAAATTTATAACTTTCCCTCGCGTTAAACTAATCTCTAGCTCACAAATCACAAACCCGGCTTCCGGTTGCGTTGCCAATAAATCTAGCAACCATTCGCCGGCCGGATAGTGTGTGGGCCCACCGGAAGCACCGGGCAGGATCATCGCTCGTGCTGGAGGAGGTGTTATCTGTGTCACTAGCCGAGAACCTCAAACCCATCCCCGGTCCACAAACACGCACCCGACACAACTATCCCACAGGAAGAACAACAAGGGAACGGGGATCAATCCACTTGACCGAGGAAACTACACCGCAATGCGGGACACAAAACACATGCCCGCAAGAAACGGTCGTCGTCTTCGGCCGTCTTCACCCGCACTTAGGAGGCCGTCACCAAGTTTCGGGCATTTCCGACCACATTGTACCAACAAATCGATCGAAGAAAGTGTAAATTTGAAAATAGTTTAGAAACAAACACCCCATCCCTCTAAGCACAAACACACACACGCGCGCGCATCCGGATCCTTAGCTGGTTGGCTAGTTGCTTAATGTTTCATAAGAACCTTCCGCAAAGGTTCTTGAGGCATGTCTTGAAGAAGCTACTGAATTTCTCACACCTTGCCGAGTGTCCTTGCCGACTACAAACGTTCGCCGCCGTTGACGATGGTACAGACGTCTTAAGTACAGTCCCAAAACCTGCCAATCGTTTCTGCTGCTGGATGCGCACACAATCCCCTCCCGAACCCTCCTTTATCTCACCTCCCCCACCGAAAGCAAACATCTCCAACCACAACCCGGGCACGGTACCGGCAACATCGCGTGACGAGAGAGGGAGCTCGAGCAAGAGCATTAAAATCTTAAATTGAACCAATTAATATTCATTTCAGAAGTGGGATCGTTCCAGCCTGCGGTATGCTTTTGCATACGGGTGATGGAAAATTTATAGGATTGTTATCCCGTCGGGCCGCTGCTCCACCGCTTATTCTCGTTTCCGACTTTGTTTTGTCAGATTCGCAAGCGCGCCACGGTACGCCGGGAGCACCGGCTTTCTTGACTGTGCAAGAGTGAGAGTCTTTTGCCATTTTAAAGACGATTTTCGCAAATTCGCCTGTCGACAAGACGTAATCGGCAAACCGGCTGTCATAAAACCTGATACCTAGTGCGCTCCGTTTTGGAGCATCAACTCCTCACTTCTGTATGCTTCTGCTCCCGCATTCTGAGAACGTTGAAGTTGGGATTTCGAACAAGATTTGTCTTTTGCCCAAATTTTCCATAATACCACCGTGCTTATTGCATTCCACTTTTACGTATCGTTGCTTAATGATCGGAAAATGGTAAATGAGAAATAATTACACCGCACACCTCAACAAATCAGAACGACACGCGAAACAAAACCCACGTTAGGATGGGCCGCTGTCTTCGGGTGTTTCACACTGCAAGATGCTTCCAAAGGAAAATGGCTCTCGGAAAGCAGGACCTTATTCGACCCCAGAACCGGGTGTTAGTAATGGCGTAAAACTCATCGTAACGTTTGTATATCGACTGGACAGGATGTGGAGGTAGATGGGATGAGTGGAGCAATACCGACGACCACCGTCCATCGTTCGAGCGCTTGATGATGATGATGAGATTTCGTGGGATTTCTTATGATTATACCATTTACAAATTAGCAGGATTATCATTAGGACCGAAACAGCGCGTAATAGTCATTATCACTGCTCCCCCACAGTAGCGCCAATTCAGACATATGGAAGCACAACACAATCGAACTGAAATAAATATTAGACAAAAACGAATGGTTTTGATAATTTAAACTTTTTAACTACTTTTTAATTCAGAGAATTTCTTAGTCACAACTACAGGTTAATAAAAATGATAATATCATCTCATTAAAATTATTAAAGAAATGTAAGAGGTCTTGCAACAAAACTTTAAAACGGAATCGAACTCCTTTAAAAGATCCGTAAATTGTTTAGACTTCATTCAAGACAATTTAACACATTCTATGTCAAGGTTTTTTTTTATTAAATGTTTGAAATACTGTTTAGGGATGGAAAAATTAAATTTACCATACCGTAAGAATCAAAAAATTAAAATAAAGGAACGAGAAAGGCAAACTTTTCTTCTTAAACCTTTATCCAAACCGATCTACCCTATGGCTCTTTCTAGGGTTTCTACCATCTATGAAGGAGTAGATTCCTGCTCGCGTTTGCATCACCCTTTTCGGGGTGACTCAAGCAAAGGCATGCGGCTGCTGAAAAGCTCTGCTAAAGAAAATTTATCTTTAACGGACCACTTCACATTACTTCAGCCAGTCGATTGGAATTCCTATCACCCACGCATCTCTCCGCCGCCCCTGTGAAGTCAGCATACACGCACGCCTATCGTCCTTTGCCGGTCACCCAACGCAATGCTTATGACGGCAGTAACGACACTCGGAAGACATTTATCATACGCAGTGCCAATAACTCTTCCTCCCGATTCTGGCCGCTCGAGAGGATTGTGTTGTCGTAAGCAAAAGACACATCTTAGACGCAATTCTTTTTCCTACGCCCGCCCCATTGTTTGGCAGCATCATATGGCAGCTAAGCGAGGGCTGAAGATGCGAGTATTGTGAAATAACAATTGTTCGCCGAAAAAAAACCCGCCACGATGCGCTCACGTACGGCTGGAATTCGATACGTTGGGAACGTTTTGTTGGCACGTAATTTATTTCGAAAACCTTTCCACATCGCAGGCGCATTCCTGTTCGTCAGTTCGGAAGACAGCGAAGAAGTTTAGTCACTGCTCACAAGCAGCTTAAACCACCTTAACCCTCTTACCGACCAGCGACATGTGAGTGTGAGATGTGAGCAGAGATTCGCAAACTGTTCGAACGTAGGAAAGAGAAACCCCGATAAGAAGGTAGATTCCCCAGCCGTAGGAATAACTTAACATTCGCTTCGAAGAATGTTATGTACTTTAGGCCTTAAAGTGATAACATGGTAATAACGAGATTGTTACATCCTTGTGCCGATCGATAGCTTATCTTGGCTGGAATCGATTGAAGTCATCCTTTTTTCATGCTTGATCAACAAAAACAAGTTATTGAAACATTAAATATGAGAGTGAGAGTGTGCAATGCGTATAATTTATTCAATTTTTTACTTTTTAATAATAAAACAAATGCTATATGACGTCAAATGGTTTGAAAAACAAACGCATATATCGAGCATTTAATAAAACCAACAACAATACGGTTGATCTTGCACTGATTGTGAAACAATCAACATCCCAAGCAGTACGTGATTTGACTGTAAGCTTCAAATAGCACGAAAAAAAAGACTCCCAGAGCAACACCCCAAAACAAAATTTCAAAAATATTCACCCATGTTCAATTACTTACAGCGTCGTTTTCAATTACGGTTTAATGCTGGTAAGACGATATTGTGATGTTTCCGGGAAATAATCCCAGCCCAGCGCCGGCAACAGATTGTAAATGATGAAAACGTGCCTTAATTTGTTTCCAAGTCTCACGCAAATGCTATCGATTTCTTCGTAAAGTATTCCTGAAAAATCAGGCTGAGAATAAATGGACCGTCAAACACGAGCTGCTATTTTCTTTTTTTTTTCAAAATTCGCTTACAGGCTTTAAAGTTCACAAGTACAATCGATCGCCTAAAAAAGAATTGACATTCATTTGACGGACGCAAACACGACTTTAATACGACGAAAAAAATATCGATAAGGATAAAAATTGCGTTAGTTATAGCATGAACAGGATTATTTCATCTTCTCCTATTTCATAGCATTCCATGGGGATTGGGATTTGAAATTGAAAAAATTACGATACAAGATATGATTGAGAACATTGAGAAACTCAAAGCGAACAGCGTTTGTAAACAACCCGTCGATAATTTGAGAATACATTACGTGATTTCCAATCAGTAAATATACAAAAAAAAAACAGAACAATCAAACGCAACGACAAGTACTACTAACATTTAAAACTAAACGTTGGATCGTCTACCATTAACTATTATTTGATATTTTGTGTTAAATGATTCATGCACTAGACGGAGATAACGAACAAGTATTTTCTTGCCCATGTCAAACCTTTGTTATACGTGCGTCCGTGCCTATCCTCCTTCTACCAGCTACGGCGAGCACACAGCATTATCCAATCCAGCTAACTAACCATCCAAAGGTCTCGCATACCAAATGTCCATCCGCCGTACTATGAGCACATTGGAGAAATCACCGCAACACAAACTACCGGCATAACCCTTATCAGTTTAGTCCCCGCCCACTCAACTGACCTGTCGAACCTCAGCATACACCTAAAATTGGCATTACCCCTCGCAAACATAAAAAAACTCACAATGACGAGGGCAAAAAAATACACCCAAATTGAAGAAGCGACGTTACCACCTCGCTGACGAGGGAGGAACACCTGGAACAGGCAACGGAAACGCGTGCTTATCAAGCGAAACAAATTTTCTCATATAAATTTCGGTATTAACCTTCTCGTACCCGAACGCAACGAAAATTGGCCCACAGAAGTTAAGCATGAACGCCGGGGCTTGGGCTTGGGCAGTGTACATCGGATTCACCTACCGCCACTGAGCCGAGCCACCGAATCCCACGGGATACAACCGGGAGACCGGGAGGCTTTTGTCTAACGTACGAGAAATGGATGATTTTTCCAGTGAATTTCCCAAAAAAAAACTACGCCTCCTGCCAACCTCCACTACCGCCCGGTGTACGGAAGGGATGGAAAAGGATTTCGGGACTGTGTTTTCATTGAACACGCTTTGTTTCACTAACGAGATGCTTTGTGCCGAGTCGGTGATGTCCGAAATAATATCGTTAAAAAAAAGAAATGATAACGAAACACGTTCCTCTGCCTCGCCCGATCGTCTACAACCCACATCGGCGCGGCGGTATCGATGTCGAAAACAGGGTCCTAGACCCCGAGGGTATGGAAGAGTGGACGGACACGGCACATGCCCAGAACGTCCGAAACATTGTCCCACAGGAGTTCTGCCTCCTATTAGCGTACACATCCTCCCCGTTTGCTCACGGTGGCCCCTTGACTACCGCCAAGCAAAAACCGTCTGAGCGGCTGGACATTCTCTACCCTGTTATTTCGGTGTTTTTTTTTTAGTCGCTTCGAAAAGCGTGTGTTTACCTCGCGCACAAGCCCATCATCATTCGGGAGGCCAATTTTGCCAGCCAACGTACCATACAGCCAGCGTCCTCATATTTACATCCTTATCAACCCTGTCCGGCTGGGGCGAAAGCGTAAAAATAAATCCATCTAGCGTACCACCAGCCCACGGTGTGCTCCCGGTGACAGGATGCCGTGCCAATGACGCATATTGATGGAGCGCGCTGCTCTCTCGGTGATGCCGTAGTGTGCCATTATTTTGCTTTTAGGTGATGAGTTTATACTTTTTTATGCTCACCCGCCCCTGCCCCGCTGGATACACAGTCCATTTGCGTTGAATAATAGAATGTTTAGTCGCACAGCACACGGTACGTAGCAGGAGAATTGTTCTTTTACTACTCACCGAAAGGGTGAAGCAAAACTGCAATCTATACAAACTAATGCTTGTCCGGTAGGTTGGTTAAAGCTTTTTTTTAAACGATTCATTGGTTGAACACACAAATGATTTACCAAGTTTTCGTTAGATCTGGTGGAAAATGATACTTTATGAGCCTTGAAAAAGTCATTCGTCAAACAATATTTCAGTTAGCTTTAAACAAATCGTTTACATTATTCCTTGAAACATAAAAAGAATATAATTCACTCTTTAAAACCATGTTGGCTTCTGAAAATTATGTTTTATTCATTTTATTGAACGAATTGCTCAGTAGCCTTGTATACGACAATGTGAGCATTAAATTGAATTAAAAATGTCGTTGTCAAATAATCAGTTTAGCATATTCCAATCACCATTCAGTTTTTTTTTTTTCGTGATGCTAAGAATAATTATGGAATCCACAAATAAATTGACACGACTGTCTATCTTTACGAGGAGCAAAACTATACATAGAAAAAAATATTCTTAACAACTTAGATGAATTAATTATTAATCTAAATATCAAAATAAGTTAATCTTTTAGTTTTGAACAGGATGGAAACCTTAATTTAATGACAGATGGTTATAAAACTTGAACGATGGAATCAATAAAATCCAAATAGCATCAGGCTATGGCATTTCATAATAAAATAAAAAATAATATGAAAATCTGTCAACTGTTTCCAACCAACATTAACTGCAAAAAAAAGTAAAAATAGAACAAATGGACACTATTCATTCGTTCTACTTTGCCGTTTAAAAGGTCGATCAATTACGGCAACCAAAAAAAAAATCGGTCGACTAAAAAAAGTAAAAGTGTTTGACAGAAAATTTTCAGTAGCTACAGCAGCAGGGAAAACCGCTCCGCATCCGACCGTGCACGTGATAATTCTCGCGGAGTGCAAAGGGCGAAAAAATGAAAAGAAATATTAATGACACACGTGAGCTGCTTCGGGGCGCAGCATAAGGTGTGAGTCACTGCCACGTTTGGAAGAGGAAAAGCGTGGCACAGGAATTCCGCTTTTGATACGCCAAAAAGAATGCACACCGTGTCGACATGTGCTCTGCTGCATGGCACCACCGGTTTCCGCGTATGGAAATGAAGGCCGGGTATTGTCGTTATCATTAGCGCGTTTTCGCGATTGCGTTCAGTGCGCGGCGAAAGTCAAACAAAAAACAGGCTCGCTTCATCCCTTGGAGAATGCTCCCTTCATCTCATCAGTGACGTTTTTTTTTTCCTTCCGGGAAATAGGATTGTTCATGCTTGCTGAGCTACATCTACATGCAAATTTAACATTTTGAGCATCGTTTACGTAATTTACGTTTTTTTTTATTATACGTCAACCCTTTTGGCTTGTTTTAAAGTGTCGTATCACCAACAATAGTGGAATGGACATATTCAACGAAATTTGCTATTTTTTATGCACTCTGAGTCAATGTGGAAAGCAGAAATACTGTTGGAAAGCGGATATCCGTTAGCCCTTCCTGTAGCTAATTATATCGATAGTATGTCCCAAAACAACCGACATGCGATTAACCGCACCCAACACACGCATCTCTACGCTATTAAATCGACAGCAAACGCACACTCGAAAGGAATGTGTTTTTTTTTACATACACACTTTTGCTAACGCAAAGCCCGAATGCCAGCCATACCATTGCCCGAGAGTGCACGAGACACCTATTTGCGAGACAAACGCTTCCGGTGCTGTCAGTAAAAGGCTGTGAGCTGTAGTTGGCCCGTGATAAAAGTTTTCAATTCAATTTCCACTCACGCAGCCCGGTGCTGGCCC
>JXWZ01000628.1:0-12239 GCA_000956215.1 Anopheles farauti No. 4
CAAACACACACACACACGCAAAAAACAGTGGTTTGTGGGGTGGGCTACACAATCCAACGATTGGAATATCGACCGAGTGGGCAATAATAAAAAAAAAGCCCCGATCTTATTTTATCTCTCTTTCGGTAAATGATTTAAAAGTTTAGCAATATCTTAATTTGTTGCCTCAGCATCAGTATCTATGGAAAAACGTATACATACCGTATCCATAAATACGCGCACTGAAACCGTACGGCGCTAGTCTAATGTCCATCATCATACTCTTTCTACTACTTCCCTTGAAATGCGACTACATCCCTGTGGCTGAAAAAACGTGCGAAACGTAGGACATCAAATGTGTTCAGTTGGATGATTTTCCCGACGACGATGGGATGGATATGTCCGACGATGATCATTCGGTCTCATCGCTCCCGTACAAGAAGTCACGCTGGGAGCACGACCACAAGGTAACTCGTTGGGAAACATTCGGGTTGCGGGTTGCATCTGCTACCGTCTGCAAAACTACCGTTTTTACGTTTTACAAGACACTCTAGTAGGAAACCTAAGTTAGTTTCCTGCTTACTTCCCGCAACAGGATCATGGTGCCGATCATACGGAACGCGGTCTCTCCGATGGTGCGGAGTCATCGGCAGCGCACGACAGCGAACTCAAGATGAAGATCCTCCACATCGAGGTGCTGCAGGAAACGATCCGCAACCTGCAGACACAGCTGCTGGAAAACAAAGCCAAAGAAACGGAACGCACCGGCCGCATCTGCGAGCTGGAGGAGGAGCTGAAGGAAGCGAACGTGAAGCAGCTGTTGCTGAAGACGAAAATTGCCACCAGTAAGGTGGCCGCATCCTGTGCCGCAAGCATAGCGTCCTCCTCCGGCAAGGGTTGTGATTCGGAGGGCGAAGAATGCACCGGTGCACCGGTGACGAACGCACCGGAACCGACCGGTCCCGCCGCGGTGGAAATGATCAGCAAAGCGACGACCACAACGGACACAACCAGTGGTCCACCGTCCGTTGCGGCACCGAGCGATCGGGAAGCGAGAATACTTGCCTTTGCGTCGACGTTTCTTATGATCAATCCGGCCGGCGACGGGGTACCGTTCGAGCAGGTGTGGACGTACGTTGGCCGGTACGTGCAGGAAATGAAGCCAAAGGAGCTGGAAACCGTCTTCGACCGCTATCGGCAGCTGTTCGAGCGCTGCGACCAAGCGGTTAGTAACGAACGGAAGGTAGGTGAGGTGAAGGACGCCAGCGAAATACGTAATAGTCCGTGCTATCGATTCATTGGCCATAAAACCGTGGAAAGTGGTCGCTTATAAAGCGTATTACACATACAGACACACACAGAACCGGTGAACAAAAAAAAAGTTTCTTGAGAAGTAGGGAAGTTTTTTTTTGTTTTTATTACTTTAACGCATTGTTTAGAACAAATAATTTTACGTAGTGATGAGCTAGTTTAGGCCACTTTCTTTACAGCTTGTGGTACCCGTGTCGATACCTAATCATTTCTAAGAACGCGAATGAATTTC
This sequence comes from Anopheles farauti No. 4, assembly GCA_000956215.1. Taxonomy (NCBI): domain Eukaryota; kingdom Metazoa; phylum Arthropoda; class Insecta; order Diptera; family Culicidae; genus Anopheles; species Anopheles farauti No. 4. The sequence continues at coordinate 1,523 of JXWZ01000628.1, forward strand.
ATTCGAACAAGAAACGGCAGCATGCATACAAAAAAAGATTGTGAAATTAGGTACGCGCTTGGATAGACTTTCGTTACCTTGGTATATATGAACGCTTTTAAATTTATCTATTATTACTAACGATCTCCTTCGGCATGGGTCTACCAGACAAAGACATTCAAGGAAGCGAAGGTGCTTTTTAACCATTTTATATACTCACCCTTCAATACTCGCGTATCGTTTAACAATGTACCAGCCGCGTAGCTCTTGATACTGCTGCCGCGCGCACCCAGACCCAGTCCCTCACCGCGCTCCCCATGTTTATATCATCAATCGATCTGACCGATGTCTTCCTCGTTCGAGAGCATTTCTGCCGAACAAACGCGTGCTGTAAAACTAGTCTGGCTGACACTGACGAACGGTGGCGCACCAAGCGAGCACTTTAACTTGCTTTCTTTAAAATATTGTAGCGTACCGTGCTGCTACTAGGGCAAGCGGACTAATTTTCGTGCCCGGAATCGATGGCACAGGCGTGAAGCATGCATTCGATTCACGATACTCGGTTTCAATTGAATTTATAACTCGAAACAGAATGCAGAAACGTAATTTTCCATTTGCCCTTGGAAAGGCGATTGGAACGGAAATATTGATAGGCAGCCATATTGTATAAGAAATAATTGTTAGTTTGGAGTAAACCAAACCACAGAAACATAATATCGTTTATCCTTAAACAACCGTATATGTTTGTGATGTAATGCAACGCAAGGCACAGATCTTGCTTGCTTCTTTCTTGTTGTGTTTGTTTCTGTGTCGTATTCGTTCGATGTGATTTTTAAAAAAACACACAAATCTCCCATTAATTGGGTTTCTTTAACAAAAAAATCAACATTAAATTATTGCATCTCTCTACGTCATATATTTAAAATTTTAACTATTGTACTACCTTGTGTAACAAGGATAAGATCGTTTGTGGTGGTTGAACTGAGCTAATTGATTAGAATGCGATTACGGTCCCGTCATTACTCAGCTTTATATTCAATATATTACTGATTACATAATTTTTACTACTGCGAATGTTTTACTACCGCACTTTGTGTGATTTATTTGTCTAGGGCAAGTTATTAACTGACTATGTAATTACAATTAAACAGAAATCAATTAAAATCGACAATATTAAGCGGCACAACACTGAATACCCTTTGAATACCTTACGTAGTCACTTGGAGCGAAAGTAATAAACGTAGGTGAAGGTAACTCACTGTAAGCGCTCGGGGGCTTCGTATAGCCACAGTCGAAGATCTTGTAAGATCAATACTCGTTTAAACTTGGGTAAAGTGTTTCACACTGCGGTTACTCACGTGCGGAGCGTGATAATGATACGTTGCTGTGTCTACTATCCTTAACCGTCGCGACAAAAATCGCCAAATAGCACCTACATTTTAAATCATAGCCACACTTCGTACATGTGTGGTTCGCTTAAATAGCAACCAAAACAAAAAAAAAACGAACCCACTTCATACCAAGGTAGTGAACACTTTTTAACACATCATTTTAAACAATTCTCTTTATTGTCAATTATCGTGTGTTGTACTAGAACTAGTAGCAAAATACTAAACCAAAAAAGTTAGAAAAAGCTTCGTTCGCTAGGGACAGCTGCATCTGATGAGTGAGACTACAATATATACATAAAATGGAGCGTGGGAAAGGTAAAACAACCAAAACAATAACTTGATAATGGAACTGAGAATTAAAACAAAAGTAATAACAAAACACACAAACATACAACAAATTACACACGATGACTGCAATGGGTGCGTTTTTTTTTTAAATATATAGCAGCGGGGTCGGTTTTCTCAGCAGTATCACAAGGTACTTTCTAAACCTGATAGCTAAATGGGTGAACTAGTTAAGCAAAAGCAAACTAAACCGAATGTGAAAGCGATCGAAACAGAAGACACGAGCGTATGTGTGCTATGCACTTGCTGCTTACTACTCAAACGTAGCAGATGATAGAGGGAAGCTTAGAATATTGGCAGATGATGATGAATGCGTCAGGATTTAGTACATGTAGTTAAGTTTTCGGGCTCGTTATAGACTCCATTAAACATCAGCTTGTTTGGTGCTGCTTGTACCAAGTTCAAACAACAACAAAAATGTAAAGAAAACCCAAATTGCTTGATTATATATTCCCATCAACTTGTTTTTCTCGAATCCTATCTGGAAGGCTGCTAGACTCCGTGGTGTAGCAGCTCTGAATAAACCAGCTAAAGGCTTTCATCATCATCATCATTTCGAGAAAAAAAATATCCCTCCGCTGATGTAGCTCCTGGTGTGCGCATTTATTAAAAAATGTGCCCGATATTTGATATCGCTATCGCCCGTACTAACGCATATTAGAAACCTGCCTAGTCATTAGTCATTTTGGGGGGCGTAGCACGGTATCCCTTCTTTCTTTTGTACTACCGCCTCCATCTCATTCAAGCAACGTTACTTAGAAGCAACCATTATTGCATTAACAAACTCCTACCAAGTTACTGACCAAAAATGTAAACGTGTTTGAAAGAGCAACTTAAAAAAAAGCAATCTTTATCGTTAATTACCGCTGGTTGGTGCGTGTCGTACACGCACCCAGGTGGTTTCCCGTTCCTTTCTACTAAAGGCGATGATAGGTGCTCGTTCGAGCGTCTGCGTACTCCGCTCATACGCTCAGTTGTGTTTAGACGCGTGCAAAAGCAGCAAGTTCAAATGTTTTCGTACAAAATAAAGCAAACAAAATGTCACAAATGCGAAGCCTTAGCGTTTCTCTTTTTTCACCTTCTTGTCTTTGGCAAGGAACGTCACGCCCGTATCGCGCATCCGGATGCCCTTGAGCGTATTCTTCAGACTCTTGCGCCCGTGGATCTTCGTCCAGAACTGGTGCATCGCGTCCGTGACCAGATCCTTCTCCTCCTCCTCGATGGAGTTCGCGTTCTCCATGCGCAGCTGGCGGCGCATGCGCTCCCGTTCGAGCTCCTTCTCCTTCAGCTTGATCTCCTTGATCTTCGCTTCGAGCAGCCGCTGCCGGCGCATCTCGCGCTCCAGCATGCCCGAAAGCGCCGGCTTGTCGTTGGCCGAGCTGAACGTCAGGTTGTCGGAGATCTCCGTCAGGTAGATGGCACCATTGTCCGTGCCGTTTGCGATCAGCTTGCCCGCCTTGTGCACTCGCACCGACCAGAGCGGTGCGTCGGACAACTTCAGGCGCAGCACCGGCCCATCCAACCGATGGATCACATCCCAGGCATCCATGACACCGTCCATCCGGCAGATGAACACCAAAGAGCACCGAGTCGGGCTCCAGATGCCGCACGTTAGCTGCACCGCGTACTCCTTCGTCCACACGATCGGGTTGTCCTTGCAGTCCTCGGTCCAGATCTTCGTCTGCCAGTCGCCGACACTGATGTAGTTCTTGATGAACAGAGGGTTCCGCTCGACCGAGTAGATCGGCCCGGTGTGGGCACGGATCGTCGTCTGTATCTTATCCGCCGGCGTCTTATACTTGCGGCTGCAGCTGTAGATCATACCGTTCTCCGTACCGACCGTGTACTTGTTCGGCATGGTCGGCTCGAACTCGACCGCGCCCACACCGAAACAGTGCCGTGGATCAACATCCCGACTCTGGACATCCTTCGGGGCGAGGTTAAGATAGTCGTACGGCTCGTTGAGATTTCGCACATCCCACCACAGAATGCGCCCATCCGTCGAACCGGACAGGAACTCGTTCGTCGTCTTCGAACTGGTCCACAGGACGCGTGTAACTACGTCGTTGTGGCTCGCTTCGCGCTGCGTCGTCTCCACCGGTGTCCCGGACGCCCGTATATCCCAGATTGCGACCTGACCGGAGAACAGACCACCGGCCATCTGCGTTGGATCCTTAAAGTTGTACTCCAGGCAGCGTGTTTGGTACGGCGGGAACAGCTTCTGCAGTGGACTGTTTGGATGCTCTACAAGCAGGTCGTTAAAAGGAAAAGTCAGTTCATCGCAGTAGCCATATATTCCACCCCACCTACCAATATCCCAGATGTAGCAATCGGTGGTGGTTCCACGGCGCTGCCCGATGTTACAGTGGGCCGACGCGAAATGGTTTCCCTCATCCGACCAGCAGATGTACGTACAGGAGCGCTTCTCCTCCAAATAGTCTTTGTACACGTGCACCGTCTTCGACGTAAACTGTTCGATCAGCTCGTGCTGCTCTATATCTTCGAAGTAGTTCTGGTAGATGTTGCAAGCATTGTTCTGCATAATCGCATGGTCCATCGTCTGCAAGTGCAATACGCATATCGATCAAATCTTTCTACAATTCATTGTTTAAATAATTTCTTCTCATTCCATTTCCAAAACCTATTTCATAGGTGTATCTCAACAATGTAAAAATTGCATCTGAGCAAGAGGTTCATCTGTGTGTGTGTGTAAACGTACATATTGGCGTACATAATACCTAGTATTTGAAGGTCGCAAAATTTGGCAAACTTTCTCCATTTAAACCATTCTTATTTCGTTGCAGCAGGATATACTTTCTGAGTGGCATCTAGTTTGAACTTTGTGCGACCAGTTTTTCTGCAGCACAATGGCACTGGTTGTGTCCATTCCGATGAGACCTTTAGTGCCCGCTCCACTACATAAAGCAATTTCTGACCCATTTTTTTCACTTTGCTCATCGATTTACTAACGCTGAAGCATCATCCCACTTTTGACACACTTCACTTTTGTCGACGGGTGGAAAATTAAAAAAAAACACACACAGCACCGAACCTGCTAGCTACGTTGAGTGTCGAAAATTTTAAAATCGCGTGCCGGCCATAGACAGCAACCGTCCGTCCGTTGAAAGCGAAAATCAGGGTGGCGAAATGATAAGAAAAATAACACCAGTTCGTTTGAAATCGGAACTACAATCAAGGTTGTGCATACCCTTGTGAGGCCCCGCATCTGCTGCACGTACGCTTCGCTTTTCTCCTGCTTTCGGCGGTACCGCGTCATCAGCTCCTCGTCGCGCCATAAGTCGATTTCCTTCGGCCAACCGCCCTCCACGTGCGTGATGCCCGTATGCACCAGCCGGTTGTGCACCGTCCAGACGGGCGTGTTAAGAATCCAGCGTGTGCTCTGGGTACCCCGTTCGACCGGATTCTCTATCTCGTACTGCTTGGCAAGTGCCTTATTGCCAACCAGCGTTGCCTGCACTTCGTTCTCCTCTTGGAAGGTGACCGGTTGCCGGATATCTTTCCGATCGCACATCACCATGTAGCGCGTCCAGTTTTGCTCCATCTGGCTCGTGCTGACGTTGGTGTCGACCTTCATCTTGATGCGTACGCGTATCCGCGGTTAGTCGAGCAAAGTATACACTGATGCAACAGGTGCAGCTGCCCGTTAGTAATCGAAGTCAACAGCGATAACTCAACACCGGAGGGACACGTGCGCGCGTAGAAAACCACGTGTGCAGGACGACCGAAAAACACTTGAACGCTCTCTCACGCTCACAGAGCTCCGCAAAAGCAGGACCGTTGGCGAACAGCGCGCGAAACATTATGGCGCGCCAACTCGGTCACCGGTAGACTCAAAACGCTTTCCCGATGTCAAGCGTTTCCATACCAGTTTGATCGATAACCACGGCCAGGAGGATTTGATTGTTGTTTTGTCAGTGTGAACCGGAAAAGCGTCGGTATGCAACTGGTGCCTACGGTTATAATTAAATCAAGGGCATTCGCAGAGTTCATCAGACATTGATTTAGTTGGACGATTAATAGGGAAATATGGACTGAAATTAAAACCTGCTGGAGTGAGCAGTCTTGCGTAAATCGCTCACCAGCGAAACGAAGGTTAGTAATAGAATGCTTCTAAAATGCAATTACCATGGTTACGTCCCACGTCGCCTTGTTCGTAGTAAACGCGTCCCTTGACAACTGCCTTAAACATTCCCAATCGCAGTAAACAACCTTGACAGCTTTGGAAAAAACTCGAGCCCCCTTACCTGACGTACGGACCGAAAGTGCGAACTTCTGCGTTCGATGTAAAAGCCTTTCGCTTACTGCATTGGGACGGGTAGTTTTTTGTTCAAAACCGAACCATTACTGCAAAGCTCGTTAAAAGAGATCGTCAAGTTCGTGGTAAAAAGTGTGCTACTAGGAGAATTCTTAGCGCGACAGGATGGACATGCAGTATGTCTACCAGAAGGAGCGCCGTGAGTTCGGCAAGCAGTGTCTGTTCTCCGATAAGAACAAGGTGGAGTTTTCCGAACCGGCCAACCATGACCTGTTCCGGGAGTACATCTTGCGCGATCCCGTATCGATCGGTACGCAGTACAGCCGCCAGATGGCGATCAGCGAAGCGAACACGGAGAGCGCGGAGTTCGAGCATCACGGTATCTTACACTCGGAGGGTGGCTGGCCGAAGGACGTCAACTATCTCGATCCGGAGCAGACCGTGCGGTACCGGCGGAAGGTTGAGAAGGATGAAAATTACATCAGCCAGTTGATGGCGCTGACAAAACCGATGGAGCATTGTATCTACCAGAACAACGCCGTCAACATCTACGAGAAGTACTTTGATGATCTTGAGCCGGCGCCATTGATCGAGCGGAGCAGCTCCCGTACGCTGAATGTGTACCGTGATCCAAGCATCTACAAGCAACCGGTAACGCATCTCTCCTGGTCACCGGACGGTGGAACAAAGATCGCCGTCTCGCACTGCAACATGAACTTTGGCGAGGTGCTGGGGAAGGCCGTCTGCTCGTACATCTGGGAGGTGGAAAACCCAAATGCGCCACTGCTTCGCTTCAAGCCATCCAGCTCGATGATCTGTCTCGAGTACAATCAGAAAGATCCGACGACACTTGTTTGCGGCATGTACAACGGGCAGGTGGCGGCGTGGGACACTCGCAACGAGCAGGAACCGGTGATGATCAGCGAACGGGAGCATTCGCATCGCGCCCCGGTCAATTCCGCGCTCTGGATCAATTCCAAGAGTGGCACCGAGTTCTTTTCCGGTTCATCCGACAGTCAGGTGATGTGGTGGGATACCCGCAAGCTCTCCCAACCAATCGATAAACTGCTGATGGATCCGATCAAAGCGGACGAGCAGGACTTGTCGCGATCGTACGGTGTCAGCTGTCTCGAGTACGAAACATCCATACCGACGCGGTTCATGTGCGGCACTGAACAAGGCATGCTGTTTTCCTGCAATAGGAAGGGTAAATCCCCACAGGAGAAGATTGTTTTCAGGGTAAGTCTAGGTGTACAGCGGTGCCTTGTCATTCACACCCCACACGAATGAAGTTGTTTCACCGATCCATAGATGCAATGCCACACCGGACCAATCTATGCGCTGACGCGCAATCCGGCGTTCGTGAAGAACTTCCTCACCATCGGGGACTGGATCGCACGCATCTGGTCGGAAGATTGTCGCGAAAGTTCGATCGTCTGGACCAAGAACCACGACGTGATGCTAACGGATGGCGCCTGGAGCCCGACCCGCTACTCGCTGTTCTTTGTGAGCCGCGTTGATGGTGTGCTGGATGCATGGGATCTACTGCAGCAGCACAGCGAACCGACACTTAGCATCAAAGTGTGCGATGAGAGTCTGAAATGCCTTCGAGCACACGAGTCCGGCCGGTTGGTCGGTACGGGAAGCGTGAAAGGAGCAACATTTTTGATTGAAATGTCTGAAAACATGACGTCGATACGAAATGATAAACCACTGCTGACGGCGGTAAGTGGAGCAACGTTATGACGATTTTAAAAGACGTGTTTGATCACCCTAAGTTTTCATAAAATACCTTCCATTTGCAAAACCCAGATGCTGGAGCGCGAAAATCGCAGGGAAAAGATACTGGAGGCCAAGTCGCGCGAGATGAAGCTGAAAGTGCGCACCCTGAACCGCCAGGACGAGCACACGGAGGATAAACCGAAGCTGTTCCAGTGTCGCTGTGAGTTTTTGCTGTACTACTTGACACACGCGAAGAAAAAAATCTGAGGATTAGAAGCTCTTTGTCACTTTCATGGACCTTTTAGGAAGACATTTTTCCTTACATTTAACGCGTATGATTGTGTTTAATTTTAGCTGCCTGTGAAGCTGCCGAACAGGAGTACCTGCAGATGCTTGACAAGGAGCGTAAATCGCGCCATCCGGAGGAGTACGAAGAAGGTAACTCGCACACCGTTACTCTGATGCAAAAGATGACTAATATTGTATTTTGTTGCCCTCCCGTATAGAATACGACCCAAAGAAGGTGCGAAAGGTGCCGTACAAACCCGAAAACTACGAGTCCGACGGTGAACATGAGTAAGGGCAAGAGACGTGTTCATTTTTTTTTCTAACCATGAATTTCGCAATCAACGCTCATGAGCATTTGTAAACTGCTGCAAGCAGTAAGCTTGTACATCCCGCAAGTTACCCTGTGCATCTTAATAATGGACAAATCCTGCGTAATCAGTACTATCGACTTATATCAGAAAAAAACTCTTTCTCTATCCTTTTCTCGAATCATCTGCATCAATCACGCATTCGCCAGTTGGTCAGTAGAGTTCAAAGAAGATTTATTGCATATTGCTAGCATTTAGGCGTTAGTATCTATCCATTCCAAATTGTAGGAAATAGTAAAAAGCTATAAAATGAAACGTAACAGTTGATTGTGAGTACTTCCAGCTTCTTTAGTACACCTTCAGCTTCGCTTCCACCTCGACTGGGTCCGCTATGGTACAGTCCACAATTGAGAACAGTGTCTGAAACCGCACTGCCGAACGTCTCTTCACGATCAACCGCACGGCGCATCGATCCAGCAGGAGACTCCACTTCAGGCTCGTCTTCTGTGCCTCGCTATGGAGCATGAAGGTAGCCGCGTCACACTTGAGCACGGTTTCAGCTACCCGGCTCACCATCCGGCAACCGCTCAGCGTTCCAGTATGGTCAGTCAAGTCGACGGTGATGTCGAAAAATGGCTCCCGTGAGGGTGTCTCGTGTCCAGGGCAATCGTACTTCGGACACGTTGCCCCGGGCTCCCGTACAATAGTCCGGCAGTGCATGCAACGCTCGCTAACGATTCGTGATGGGCCGTCTAGGTCGAGCCGAGTTATTACGGCATAGCAGAGCGCGGTAAACTGATCGTTCTCCTGCACCAAACTGCCTTCGGTGCGATCGTGTATCTGCTGGACCGTCATGACGGTGTTTATCGTGGAAGCTGAACAATGAAAGCAAGAGGGAAACAGTTAGCTATATCGTACTGCGTCGATTTGTTCACGGTAATACTCAACGATCAACAGAACCAGATGATAGCGAGCAAACGACATCAATCTCCTGCGTAGGGATGCTTTTGACATGGTTTAGCAGTTGGTTCAGTTGCGGTAGGTTAGGATCTTGTGTGATGATCGTTTTCCGATCCACCGCAAGGCAAACAGTTTTATAGAAATCACTAAACTCGACTCGCGCGTCTGCTATCAAGAGTACGGTCCGAAGAGGCGTCCAACGGTCGGACCATCTTATGTAGCTCTCGGACCAGAACTTCATCAGCACTCCGGAGTGGCTGCAATCCATTAGAATCACTTCCCGAAACGACTTCATCTGGTTGGTTCTGGCGATGCGGATCGCTTTCTTCTGTCGTACCGCTTGGACGACCACGAGTACGTTGAATGTCTCACCATTACATCTCGAGCCGCTGGCAACAATGTCCGCGAGCGGTATCGTCTCACTCGCCTTGACCATCGGGATCTGCAATAGCGCGCTGAGCGCCTGCTTCTGGGTTCCTTCGTGGCGCGTGATCTGTGCCCCCTGTGTCTGGTCATTGACTGTTAGGCAGTATGGCGCTGATACGGTCGGTGAGTATTGTTCCGAACGACCAAACAAGGACGAGGACACTTGCGGCCTGTTGACATCCACAACGTCACCCACTTCGAACGTACTGTCGTGGTGCAGTATAGTGTCCGCTGTGCCCCAAACGGTACAATTGATCGTGTCACGCTCGGAATCGCGCAGAGTCAGCGTAATGACACCACGTGCAATTTGTTTGCCGGTAGCGCTCGTATCTTGCTCGAACGGTCCACGACCCTTAGCTGGTCCACTAAAGAAGCGTGGATCACTTTTCGCTATCACAACAGCGACGAGAACAAAGTTTCGCGATTCGTCGTTGAGGTGGGCAATCCTTTTAAGGGTCGTTATTTCGAACGAGCCCATTTTGCTTTGCTCCACCAGCCAGCGCTGTATTGCTACGCTACACTACACCGAACTGACCCGGTGTAGGTGACTGCGATGTAATTATTGATGATGAAGCTAGCAGCTTTTAAATGTATACTCAGGCATTCATTTATTCCAATATCCAAGCAGGCGGGGAATAGAATAACTAGTATGGTTTTGTATTGTTCTGGTACAGTGAGTCAAAAAACAATGCATACACATGAGTAAGTGTTTTTGCCGGTTAGTTCCGAAAGGAAATTTTAATGTACGAAAATGATATTCAATAGCTACAACAGTGCTTACAGAGATTTATAGGGGACTTTCGGGAAAAACGTTTCAAGTCATTTCTACATTTGAGCGCGAAAAATGGTTCCATGCACGTTTGCACGTATTTCTAAACTTTTTTACCTTGTTTTCGGCAAACGGTTTTTTTTATTTAAGAGAAACACGAAAACAATAATTATACGGTGAATCATGATAAAAATTACACCTATCCTTATTATCATAGACGATAAATAACGAATAAATAACGTATAAAGACTAA